>JAGVSQ010006653.1:0-16117 GCA_022683975.1 Rhyacophila evoluta | reverse complement strand
ATTTAAAATATGAGGCACGGAACGTTCCGAGTCTGGCAGATAGCCGCTGGAGTACGCAGTAACGTAATATTACGGTTCCCGCAGTCCAAGTGTTAATAATGCATTCTTTTCGTGTAGCCTTGACATCTCTGTTGTTTATTTAACATACATCAATTTTCTCCGGTGTGTAGTGTAAATTTATAACATTTCGTAATATACATAGAGGCTATTTTTGAAGGAAAGATTAAATGCGGTCTTGTGATTTCGTTAATGATTTAGGCGTAACGCACAGGTAAACTATGTTATAGTAAAGAATCCGTAGCGCAGATCGCGTGCCGATGGAACATAAAAGTTTTTCGGTTCATTTCGGTAAACGGGACCCCTCACGAAAATAAAATATTGCTTGCAGTGACAAACGGCGGACATTAGAGAGAAAAAAGCGTTTACAAGTCGCCGCTTATCTGCGAATTTCCCAACAGTTTTTCATTTCGCTACGTTATACTTCTACGAGATTGTTCTTCGGGCAAAATAAATGTTTGCAATGCGATTATAAAGCTTCATCGGAGGCTCGTTTAGGGTATCAATTAATTATGCCGACTTCAAATACAATCAGGGTTTATACAAACATACTTTCCCGAAATCTGAAGAAAGAAAATGATGTACTTAGCTTAACTAAAATCTAACAAACTAGACAGAATAAATTCTTCAATTATCAAGGACTCTAGATGTAATAATTTCAAACGATATTCACTGAAATGAATGACGAACACGCAAATACATCACATTACTTAAAAGAAACCTTATAGATAAGGTCCACGCTAGATTTGCATTAGAGCATGCTAGAATTAGTATCCGTTTACATAATTACGTCAAAAGATTATCGCATTGATTGGTGCACGAATTGTGTTGCAGCAAGTAGATGAGACTAAAGTGATGACGTTTTGGCACCTCGTTAGAGCAGGTGTGGCACATTGAGAGTCCATTGGCACTTTGACTGGGTAGTTAGATGTCTATGTGGCACGCAAATGATCACATAAACTATTGTATCAATTGCAAATTATTATTTAATATATTTTATGCGTACTTATGCAACTGTTTCGGTTTAAGTACGATTATAGTGCGTTGTTTATTGCATGCTAAACTTATATCGTCATTCAAATATGCACTATATGATAATAAGTCCAGGTGTTTGTTACACCGAGAAAGTGAAATATTAAGTAAAATTTAAGAGACGAGAGAACTAGAAGGATGTTTTGTTGGTAGCTAGTACCAATATTTAACCGTTAATGAAATGTTATAAATGCTGATAGAATTGTAACTACAGTTGAACTTCGATACAACGTACGGCGGGTGAGGGAGTGGCTGTTTAAGCTGAATGTCCGTTTTATAAAAATCGGTGTTTTGAATGTATTTGTATTGAGAAAATGAATGACTCAGTACAAAACCAAGGCAAATTTTCAAGAAAATAATTAAGTTTTATTTGGATTTTCAAGTACGCCATTTTATAATCAACTGGCTAAAATTACAAAAATGTTATGCATATTTCATGCCGGTTATGATGTGATACCCAGGGTCACCTTCATTTACTTCAAACCACTCCAAAAAAAAATATCTTCGGGTACTTCTTCTGCAGCATAATTGTGTACTCTTATCTACTCCTAATAATTTCTTCCAACCATTTTCTAATGTTTGGACCTTTACTACTAAACGAATATTTTGTCTGTTTTATCCCCAGGTCTATTTATTATATAGAGCAGGGTTTCCCGAGCTATGTTCCGCGACAATTTGGAAAGGTTTTATACAGTGGAACACATTAAAGATCTGCTTACTAGTAAGAATTACCCAACCTAAAAAACAAGTGTTCCGTTAAAATTTCCGGATTTGTAAAATGTTCCATTGCAGAAAAGTTTGGGAAAACTTGATATAGAGGTTTTACCGTGCGTGATAGATAGCTCATTATCAAATTTTCATCGCATAATTAAAAATAAAAATTAATAAAAAAAAGAATCATTTACAATTATTTTTTATACCATGTTTCCTTTCAAAGTGGAATATATGAATGTATACAGTGTGAAGATATTCACTCCGAAAGTGGAGTATATGGAGGCATCCACTCCTGAATTTTTAAGCACCCGACAGATGGAGGATCGAACCTGCATTCCCCGGATTGCTAGGCGCGCACGCTACCATTACGAGATTTAAAACCCGATGTGTACGCGATGTAGACATTTTTCGTACAGTTGAATGCTCGACGTGGACTGATTGGGCGACTGATCAACAAGCCCATCTTCTTGGAATATCCTACGTTGTAGTCTCTAAATTCTTGTTTAATTTTTAATTGACATTTTTGTGTAACGCTTCTACGAACGAAATACTACACGATTGTCTGCTGGATTATGTGTAACTTACAAGAATTTTGTTCTGTGAACAATAACCAAAGTTTGTTGATGTTACAGCCTTCAAATAATGATTATATTTGCGTCCTTCCGCATGCCATTTAGTGATGCAGGTAAACGAATAAGAGCATTATACAATAAAAATTGTTAGCTATGATGAGACCTTGATCCTATGCGCGTCTAAGGATATGGCAACAAACAAAGGAAACATGAAGCTGTTACATACATCCAAAATATGACAACAGCTGCTTCACGTAATTCGAACTTCAAAACTGGTATTCTATATCGTATGTATGTTTATAAGGCATACATACAACTCTCAATTATTTGAAAACGCTTTAAAAGAAACTGGTATTTATTTAAATATGGAAGTTTTCTATGATATATAAAGTAACTTCAATTAATTATATTGAATAGATAATTAACAATGAAGCATTTTATTATTTTAATCGTGTTAATAAATATACATAACATACTAGATATTTACTGCACGACGAAGTTAATCTAACAATGAAACAAATAACAAGAAATACCATAAATATGTATGTACCAGTACACATACCTGACAGGTAAAGTTATAAAAGCAAATTGTAATTAGTCATCAATACAATAACAAATCGCTTCCCAATATCCTGATTTTCAGAGAATATGTTCTACAAAATGGTGGGTGTACGTAAATAATAAAATTGATATGTTTAATAATGTATACCTAGAAAACCGCATGGCGGCCGCAAAACTTCCGACTATAACCAGGACGATAATAATACAATCTAAAAGCCATGTACAATGTATATAATCCAAATAATACAAAAAGTGGAGTATCTATTTAAATAAAGACTATTTTCATAAATTCGTTGATGTCATCCATTTGTTTATTGCACGGAATACGTTGTAGAAACGGAATTCAATATTTTGATTTTCGAACGTCAAATTTGCTTTTTGAAGTTTGTAACGGGCCGCCATCTTGTGGCGTCTGTCAACCGAAAGAATCTGACAGAAGGAAGCGCGGCATTAACATCGCCGCCAATAAACATGCATCGTTATTGTTTTTGTCGAAAATAAATATACAACACATACACATTCTTATAGGGGATAAACATTGATACACTGCAAGATAAAATTTTGAATATCTGTAATGCTCATATTTTCAACGGAAAAAAACGTTTGGCGTCCTTTTCAAATGTCGCATGTATCTATCTCTTTCTTGAACCTAGCGGGCGAACGTGATAAAAAGTGACAGAAGAATTAGTAAACATGAAGGCGCAATAGGTCTTGACAGTTGAGATCAAAACAACAACAATTTGCAATTAACGAATGTCGAATCGAGACAATAGATATAAAAGAAAATGTTTATTGATGATAAAGTCAGAACAATGTGCAAAGGAAGTAAGCGTAAAAAGGAACTGTACCGACGTTAACAAAATAGAAAATCGATAACGCATCTTCCATTTGAAAAAAAAAAGTAAAAAAGTATTTTTTACTCGGGAAAATTTTATATTCGATGAGACCTTGCATATTTAACGCGTAGTTAGCAGAAATTTGATGGAAATCGAGAGCAAAGGTAAGGAACGCGTTGTATCAAAATGGTGGTGTGGCACGAAGCACGCCGCGACCCACGAGGCGAGCGTTGGCGCCATTTTATTTTTATAACGACATCGACGAATTCCTCCGTAAATACACATTACAGTTTTTAATTATGGAACAAATCATTTAATAAAGATTGAGCACAATGTTTAGAATATAGTTATCGAGTGTGTTTGACACCTAAACGTCAGTTTGACATGTACGTCAAAGTGACATCTGGCATGGCGGACCGCCGCTTCAACTGCCGAGTGTGAGACTCACCTGGAGATAGGAGCGGAGGTCTCGGAGCGAAGCGAACTTCACGAGGAAGTTCCCTGGCCATGTCACGGACATCTCTACGCCTTTCGGCACCGGTTCCCACGGCCCCTCCCGGAGGCAGCATCTCACCGAGAAACACCGATACACATACGTTTCACAAAGTCACGATTCGGGACGCACACCACTGCGGTTGCGTAATCACAAGTTCACAACCCACTGGCGCAACTGAACACAGAAACTGGTCAAAATGTTTATCTTTGACAATTCAACGACATACACACGAATCTGACGTGAATGCACCGAACACCTCAGATGAGCGAGTTGACTGCGAGACAAACGGAGCGCGACTGGCTGCGCGGGAAGCGTGCGCGGATCTCGCTGTCTCGCTTTGGCTTTAGGCGAAACGTCGGATCTCTCTTTCGTACGCACGCTATTTCGACGGGCGATTGTGGCGCCACTACGAGGGGCTCGCTGCGGCCGTCTGCGGACGACGAAATGTCAAGTTTCCAAAAATACACCTTCCGTCCTGACGATTTGGATTGCTCCGAATTATTTTTAATTTATTGTCTCCGCCGAACCTCCCTTGACGTCAAACTCTCACGTTTCGAAATATATCTCTATTATTTAGTACAATTTTTCTTTTCGATACGCCGACCTCGTGATCTGTCAAAACGGCGTTTTCGACCTTTTACCGCTTGGCGCCGGTGTATATTTTTGCGATGGAAAAGATTATTATTTTTATAGTATACACGCTTCTCGTAAAACTCAGCGCAACTGACAGAAAACGAATGTCAGTATGACAGTAGCGAGCTCTATGTTTACTTACGCGTTGCGATAATTAAACAATCTGAAAACACGGATGATTGTGTTCACACGGCTGAATTTAATATTGTAATAGGAAGAATGAACATACACAACAGTCGAAGCTACGTTGTTGACGTCAAGCATCCCCGATTCCCCAAGTATTTCTTATGCATTATTCTCGGTTCATAGTATTTGCGCAAACGGATTTCCGATATGCAAATCATCTCACTACAAATGGTCACACGGTTTCGTTAAATATGGAACCGTATTCTGTACATGTTTTTTTATTCAATAGCTTACATTCAATTATCAAAATAACTTGAAAAATTAATGAATCCGTTCTTAAGAGTATCACTAAATTTTAACTAATCAGCCTTGGAATATCAGTCCACCGTTATTTCAATCTTTTAAAATCTATACGGCGTTCTTTTTCATATTCCTACGAAGCCGGACGTTTAAAGTTTATATTTTATATTTGACCATATATTTTTATAAAGAACGTTCGTATCATAGTTGTTGATCTTGTTTAGTAAATAACTCCTAGTAAGTGTGACAATTGAATTATCGACAAAATTTATCGCGCAGAAATGTAATCAAACTCTTTAAAAATAAGGAATTCAGAGTGGATAAATAATAATTTCTGTATGTATGTATGTATTGTGCTCACCCGAGGCGAAGTATTCTTTAGAATAAACTACACTATAATACACGTACAAGGAATGTTCTCATTGTTTGGCTTTCAATTTATTATCTGGAAAAAATATCAATTTATTTAAACAGCAGAGTTAGGTTTTAACGTGGGTACCATTTTCTCTAAACTATTTTATTTTCATGCATACTCGAAACAATACTTTTTAATTATATATTTTTTATACACGTACAGCTTTGTTTTCATTTGTAGTCACATACTAATTATACACGAAACAGATGATTAATGATGTGAATCCGTATTGAAATTAGTCAGAGTAAAAAGTAGTTTTAACTAAACAACTGAACCGATACAAATCTGATTGTGTGCATTTATAAAAATCGCTTTTAATACTGCACACTGTCAACTATTTTTTATTTTTTCTTATAATTCAAGTATATTTTGAAATTAGTTAAGTATTTATTTATTCTTATATAAAAAAACCATTATTTATACGATGAGTTAAACAACTGTCTTCAATGAGTTTTTGAGTATTTGACACTTTTAATACCGGCATTTAAAAAAATATTCGTTCTGGTTGTATGCTATGTTTTGTAAGCTTCCTTGTAGGTTTTCGTCCAGTCTCTTGTAACGAATATGATTATTATTATTTTATCTCTTATTGAAAATTGTTAACATCACATAATTGATAATCAACGAGGGCGTAAATAATCTTTCTTTATCGGCTTGGAGCTTTAATCGAAAAGGTCATGTTATATTTTTGAAGCATTGTTATTCCGAGATGAAATTTTGAAACGGGTAGATGGGCAGTTGACAACCGAGAGAGGCAAGATGTAATCGAGCAGAAACAAAACAAGCCGGCCGGAGAAAATGGCGACAGAGAAATAGAAATCATTGGCGGTCGCTTTATTTATAGGTGGCGTTTTATACTGGGGAGTTGATTGATGCGGCCTGCCGAGATGCAAGCCATCCGTCAGCCGCGGACGTTGCATTTCGGCCGCAAATATCGGTCTATCCGAATTCGGCACCTACCGTCGGTTTGGAATAGGTATGCAATAAACAAACCTATATGTCTTACTGCGGTGACATAAACTAAAGCTTGGTTCCTGATATTAGGATTAAAATTTAAATAGTCGCGTTTTAAACAGTTAAAGTTGAATTGAATCAATTATTTCTGTCCTCGTTCTGGCGAAAACGAACGTGAAGAGCCTTAAAAAAATTAAGCACCTGGAGTATCCCAGGACAAAACCTTAAATAATTTGTTCGACGTGGAATGTATAATACAAAGTAAAAAGTCTCTTCAATAGAAAACTATCAAAACCGCAATTGTTCCAAGTGTGCACTCTATCAATATACTTCCCGATTTTATTGCACAACGTTCTTTTAATTTGTCATAAATTAATTATTTAATCTGACACAGAAGGTGCTTGCTAAGTTGTAAAACGTATACAGTAATATCACATCATCCGGCCTGTTTCACATGCCTACCCATTCGCCTTCACCTTCCTGATTTGGAGAAGGGTTTTTATTTGTAAAGTAAGTATTGGTGGTCTACGTGCGGATACCAACGTATTGCACATCTTCATATTTAAATTTCGCTGATTAACTATAACTTTTAAATCTTGAAGTGTTTATACATACATTGTCAACTATAGATACAGGCGTAGAGCTTGGCTTAATATTCACATAGCTCTATCTACAAATGAAGAAAACAGTTTTTATCTCTTTCGAAAATAGTATTAAGTTGGACATCATTTAAAGTAAAAATGGAATTGAATGTAAATCTATCTTTTCCAATTTGAATTCGATATTATGAGTTATTAAATTTGTCCAAAGCCTATTTGTAAAAATATTAACATGTGTGTAATTAGCGGGATGCCCGTTCTTCTTACAGTATTTTCAGTCGTCAGGGATTCGAACGACGCGACTCGATGCCACTCCAGCAATGTCTTCTGTATCTAAATCCGTCTTCAAACAAACAGCGCTATTCTGCTGTCCTCGGTCTGGTCTATACAAATAAACACGAGTGACACTAAACGTCGTTGTTTCAAATACATACTTTTTTTGTAATCTTCTTGCTATTGCTTTTTTGTGACTGAAAATTCTTATGCTATAAAGTGCGCTATGTCAGTAAAAATACTCGGACCATATGGTTCGACAAAAAGATCGTGCAGTTCAAGCCCGTGTTAAACGAGGTTTAAAGTTCATTCAAAATTAAGTTATGTGTTCCAAAAAAATATCGAAGCTTAACTAAATGCTTTATTATTTCTAATAAACAATAAAAAAATACACGTTTACATATATATTTAAAGTAATATATCACTTACAGATCTTTCATTCGACTTTTTCGAGATGTACATACTTTTTCACCATGGGAAAACTCGACAATTTTGGGATTCAATTCTTAAAAACTACGTAATAAGCGATTGTTTTAGCATGTGAATCTTTTGTAAGATTCTAAATTATTTAAAACTGGTAAACTTCCATATGTGAGATCACTGTTAGAGACCCGGGTTTCGCCTTTCGGCATCTTCATTATATGTGGGCGGTGAGTAGTATGTTATATGTTCGCTCACCGCCTAGATATAATGTAGCCTGTTTTCCATTATAGTATCATTTTCTATAATCTAATGTTCTAATTATCAGCTTACCTAATTTCATTTATTGTTTTCAATGTGTAACATGTATCAGCCTCGTTGCAACTGTTTTCTAAGTCATCAATCGCGATAGGTTCATCAAACATTTCGTCTGGTTCTTTTTCGTTAAAGTACGGCCCTCCAATATATTTTCGACACCTTGAATATCCAGGTCACCAAGTCCTTTTTCGCCGATACCACAACAATATATTGATTTTCTTTTCATTTTCATCTTCTGTTGGTAGTACAACATTTTCTCCAGTGACTAACTACTTCTGGCCACAAGTTTTTCCAGCAAGCATTTAGGGTGTATTATTTTATTTCTTTTACCAAGAATCTAGTGGAATATGATGAACAGAATGTTTTCGTGATGGTATGATCTAGAGCAGTGCTTCCCAATTCTTTCATGTCACGGCCCTCTAAATCTGAAAGAATTAATTCCCGGCCCCCAAAATTTTTTGCGCATGTGCGTTCATCATCTTGTCGGTGTATATAAATGTTTTCATATGTGTTATTATTTAACAGACTTAAATATACACATTTCCTAAATATGTAATGTGGAAAAATATTCATAAATAGATATTTGTACTTTGTACTGAATATTTTCGCGGCCCCCGGGAGAAATTCTGTGGCCCCCAATTTGGGAAGCACTGATTTAGAGGTGTCCAAATCAGACATGTTAATTTTTAATTGTTTTTTTTCTAAAACCGTGTTATATAAACCGTGCTATAAAAGGATATTACACAATTCGTCAATCTGTGATAACAGAACCGTGTTGTATATATAGCGTTTAAAAAATTAGGTATACCTTTTTTGGATAACATTCGACGTTTCTGTGAGTGGTTTTGGTATCTTTTCGTGGTTCTAAAAGCTGATTAAAAAAAATATGTTCTTATAGTTCTTTTGTCTCCTCGATACTTATAATAATGCATAACATGGTGATCCTATGATAGGTCTAACTAATCTAACTGAGCCTTAATCCGTAATGCGGATTCGTATGGTACCAAATTTTGTTGAAATCAATGCAATTTATGACGCTTTATAATTTCATTATATTAGCTGCTAATTATGCAAGTTGGCACAGTGAAATAAAAAAAAAAGATTTGCATTATAACCACATCCATGCTATGTTGAAAGAAGCAAAAAGCGATCAAAATGATCACTTACTCTTTTTATACTTATTATGTATTTTGCATAGCCTTGACTATTAACACGAATAAAAGAAGTAACACTACAAAAAGTGTGCTTGCAACAATAATTATGCTTTTCCAAAATTTTTGAGTGCGGGTTATCCGGTTTGAGGATTATCCGTGCTAAAAAAAAATTGAAATTATATTTATCGTATATAAAAAAAATATGATAGCTAATACCCCTATTTACCATAAGTATGTAGATGTATGTTAAAAAAGGTAAATTTGCCAGAGATATCGAACATTACACGCGACAAATCATAAGTCTGTGCAGTAAGTTACACAATAATGCATACATCCGAAGGCTAAAAAAAGAACGAGAAAACACAATTTCTGAAAGTAGGTACACATTCTATAGTGGCGTGAGAGTAAAAAAAAAACGAGAAAACCGAAATATTCTTCTTCTTATTCTTGCATTTCGCTCCCTAAGTGGAGCATATGGACACCTCGTGCCGCCTCCAAGAATCTCTGTCGCCCGCCAGTATTCTTGCATCCTCCTAGGTCATACCAGCATCCCGTAACTCCGCCGAACACATTATGTATATATTACATATGAATCTACCGAAATTAAAGTACATATATGAGTCTACAGTGTGAAGATGTCCACTACGAAAGTGGAGTATGCAAATCTCCACAATTTGAAGACGTCTTGATTTATTAAATTTCACGAGAATTTTTATGAGACAATTGCTCAACCCAATGAGCATCCAGTCTTGGAGTTTTGGATTTTTTTAAATCCGGCATATGTGAGAATTGAACCTGTATTTCCCGGATTACTAGGCGCGCACGTTTATTTCTATGCTACTGGGAAGACTGAGCTATTTAAGTTTCATGTTATAGTTATAAAAACTCATTTACGAGATATTAGCACTAGCCCATCGATATATTGGTAGAGGGTTTATAGAATTTAATGTTTGTAATAAAAACCAATATTCTGTCGAAGTTGTCAAATATGACAAAGTTACTTAATTCACTTTTTGGTGGATATAGTAGTTCGCATATGTAAATCGTAAATAATTCATAACTAGATAACAAAAACTCCTCGAAATCCTCCGACAACTTCAAATTGTGTAGGACGCCAGAATTTGAATATTTAATTCCTGCCCAAGCTTCGTGCGGTTCAATTTTATTTACAAAATAAATAAAACATCGAGTTTTCAATTTAAATTTTACTTAGTTATTAAAGCTGGTTTATGTAATTTATAAAGCTGTCTGTCTTTTAAATATCGTTAAAATTATACTGGCACTAAAATGGTTTAATTATTAACCCTCTCAGTTGTAAATAGTACTATAGATTTTCATATATCTTCTAATTAATTTTAAATTATTTATCAGACAGAATATTAAAACATGTACAAATCTTTACACTTTATGCATGTTATATTTATTAATAGTGATTTATAAGGAGGCTATAATATAATTCGTTTAACTGCGAACAAATAATATTTACAATTACTTTAACAAGATTTTAATTAACTTTTTGCTTACGTCACATTTTTCAGTTTCTTTATTCGTTGTCTATGTGGAGAATACGCACATCATATGCCACCTCCAAGAACTCCTGTCACCCGTCAGTATTCTTGCGTCATTCTAAATCATGTTTGTATTACGTAGCTCAGCCGAATATATACTATACTCCCTGCTACATATGGAAATATATACAAGATATTGTGTTTTTACTTAGCTAGTTTAGATTAGTAGAGTATTTCCTGGGTCTGCCAGGATGCCAAAAATAGATTGGCCTTAAGAATATGCAGATCAGGTTAAGACTTTCTTGAGGCATCTGCAGTATTTGGCCGAGCCAGGTCCAGTGTTGTAGTTTTAAATTATCATTGATAAGTTGCTACGCGGTCCGTTTCTTTATCTTCGCATTACAAAGAGAGTCATACCATCGTATATCAAAAATAAGGCAGCACTCACAAAAATATGAATTTAACAGATGGCATTTAGTTTTTACCTCGTACAAAAAGTCTGTACAAGGTATACCTTGCAAAATATCTGGAACTCTATCCCAAACATTTCGCATGGAATTGAATACTAAGAAAATAAATTAAATGAACTAGAAATAGTTGAAACTTCTTATGCGATGTATTTTTTTACCATAATATAATTTAACTTTTATTAATATGTTACCTTTTGAACATAACTGCAGTTTATATCAAACCAGCAAAAATATTTATTTGTGTAAGGATTTCTTTGCTATCGATTTTATTGTTATAATATTTTTTGTATTACAATTAAAATATTTATTTAAAATATGTATAAAATATGGACGTAGATATAAAAAGAAATAAGTATATCAAATACCCAGTGCTCTCCAAGCTATTTCGGGTCACGGCATCTTTTTTAAATTAAAAATTTCCCACGGTAACCTAATAACTCGTGCTATTAATATTAAAAATTCTTTCCAGAAGATTATGGTTTCTCGGTTTTTTAGCTCGCTCACAAAATTTCGCAGCACCTTTGCAACGACGTCGCAATACACATTTTGGGAATATCTGATAATAAACTAAAGCAAAAAAGCATTATATCAAACAATATAGTAGGACACGTGACAAGGGGTAAGCCAAGAATTCGCCGATTAGTTCAAGCTGTCAATAAGTGTTAATTATATCGGATTTCAATTTGGATAAATATCCACAATGTATTATTATTAACAGACGAGCGTAATATATCTAAAATTATAGTAATAAATAATTACATATAATATTGTCATACAACCCCAAACAGATATGATAACTTAATAAATAAAAACAAAAGTTAGCAACACAAAAAGTTTTATGAATATATTGATAACATGAGCAAAATTATATAAATAATGGTGCTTACATATTTACAGTTCGCTTGCAATTCAAGGACCGTTATTCCAAGGCGATGATTACAATCGATGCAGCATGTGAGGCAAGCATGACATGTGCCATGAGATTATCGATCAGACTGACAGTACATAACTGTTGACTCGGACTGTATAACATGTGACCTGCTTTAATTCTAATTACCATCTTGGATTGACAGTCTCCAGATTTCGGACTGTAGATGTATGGTAACCGTTACTCTAAAATGTTTTTAGGATTCATCAACCATATAAATCGAGTTGTTGACCTTTTTTTTTAATCAATACACCCTATTTAATTTAATCATAGTCAGGATTTATTAAATATGTAAGATTTTACAAGAAGATTGATAATTTTTCAGTAAGGTGTTACTGAAATCGTAAAAACTAAAACTATCGGCAGTTTTTCGTAAATCATGGAACTTTATTATTTTTACTCTAAAATACGTTTAACTAGTATAATAACAACGTATTTGGTGTAGGGTATAATTTAAATGTAGTTAACATCAATGATAAACTGATATATATTGCAAAAAGTAAAAAATTAATACACAAAATACTCAGTAAGTTTTATCATTTCTTTAAAATAAAAAGTCAGTGAACTTCTAAAGCATCAATGATTTATATTCCAAGATGTTCAGAGTGGAGTGCATTAGCCTTTGGTACACAGTGATTTATATGGTTAATAAAAATAGATAAAAATTATTTCTAATATCGAACATAAAGAACATGTGACATGTATTATAATGTCTCGTTTGTTTCAAATCGTATCCAATAAATCGATCCAATTTTCCAAAAGCTGCCGTCCCACCAAAATCTATCGACTTCTTTTGGAAACATTATGCCAATAGAACGGCTATAATACCGACAATAAAGCACAATCGCTTCAGATAAACATGACTTACGATCGGTCATAAAATGCAGTTGAACATTTTCTATGGTAGTCAACAGATATTTGTCACTATTTCAGCTTATGCTGCGTTCCTATAAAGAAAAATATCTTTTAAACAATTTGAAATGTATGCACTTTTATTTTACAAGCTATTTAAAATATAATAAGTTATAAATTCAAGACATTTATAACAAGGATTAAAAATAACAACTATATAGAAAACAAAATAATAAACGTTACTGTAAATAATTAATATTTTTGACTGATGGTGCTTGATGGAAATTGATTTTAAATTCTAAATTATTTAAAACTATTTAAAACTATTTTAAATAATTTAGAATTCCAACAATATTTTGCAATATTGGTGTGAAATAGTTGTTAATTGAACAAATTGAAAACGACTTTTGGAACTCCTTTTATTATAAGCTGTTTTCTTTTATACCAACTATAATGGTCTCCCTGGTGGCGTAGTTGGTACTGTGCGCGCCTAGCGATCCAGGGAATGCGGGTTCGATGCCCATTAGTATAAGTAATTGCCTGACAAACAATTTTCGTAAAAAATAATCTGTCAAGACGTATTCACATTGCGGAGATCCATATACTTATCTTTCGGAGTGGATATCATTGCTCTTGTGGATCCATATGCTCCATGTTGGGAGCGAACATAGTATAAAAAAATCTTATTATAATATTATAACATATTACGCTAGTTAGATGTCACACAAACAACGAATGACTGTACAAGTAATATAACGCGTACAATTAATATGTTTATGTTTGCGTTTTGTCAGATACCGTTGTTTTACCATGGGGTCCAATAAATTAATTATATAATACTCTAGTAAACGTGTATAGGTTATTGACTTCAATACTCATCATTATTATTTTACTTCACTTATGTCTATAAATATCACCGCAAATACTAACAACAAATGAATATACAAATAATATAACGCGTACAATTGAATCAATTTATTGTTCATTCGGAAGTTGTCGTAAAGAAGAACGGGGAGTCAGAAATAAGTATTTCAAAAAAAAGTTGGAATATTTAGAATAAATATTTATTTGTTGACTCAATTCAAAGTGTAAATATAATTATGATATCTACAAACCAGAAATCCTACACAGTATCCTTATACTAATAAATAAATAATATAATGTAGTTATTAAACGATTTTTCCCAAAAATATCTAAAATATAATGCGCACAGAACTTGTATAGTGCTAAAAGCTATTCGAGAAACTAAAAGCTCCTGTATGAATTTTTTAGTTCCATCTATTGAGGGTGAAATTTTAGTCAACAAGGTACTTTCTCATGAAAAGCTTTCCAGTTCAAAGAAATATCTCACATTGCAAGTTTCTATTATTTGTATCATTTTCATAGTAAAGTAGAATCCATTCAAACTTACTTTATTTTATGAATCTCATGGTATTCCTAAATAAATATTTAACAAATGTATATAATATTAATCTCTACCTTTAATAGTTAATGGAATTTAAGTTGAAAGCTGTAATTCGAAAGCTTTAATTCGAATTCGCAAGTGAAACATTTTGAAGACAATAATACAAGTTTATTTATTTAAAAAATAAACAAATGATGAATAATGTTTATTAAACTATGTCTCCCAATGCTAGAGAAGTATGCGTTGTAAAATTATCTTTAAAGATGTTTTATTACTTCTAATCCGTCTCCCTGGTAGCTTAGTTAGTAGTTAGGCGTGCGAGCCTAGCGATCCAGGAAATGCGGGTTCAATCCCTCATCTAGATGCCTATTAGGTTGAGTAATTGTCTCACAAACAATTCTCGTGAAAAATAATCTCCCGGGAATGCGGATTCGATGCTTATTAGGCTGAGTAATTGTCTGACAAACAATTTACGTAAAAAATAATCTGTTAACACGTCTTCACATTGCGAATATCCCCATACTACTCTTTCAAAGAGGATATCTTCACACTGTGTAGATCCACACGCTCAACATTGTGAGCGAACATGGCATAAAAAATATGAAATTCTTTTAAATAATTAGCTCATCTTAAACATCTAGTTTTGAGGCTATTTTATTATAAATAGAAATATTAAAAACGGTTTCAAAGTGGATATCTTCACACTGTGTAAGATCCATATGCGCCACGTTGGGAGCGAATATGGCATAAAAAAATTGTGACAATCCTTTAAATAGCTAAGCTTAAATATCTACACAGTAGTCATTGAAACTTTTGAGGCTATTATAAATGCATAATTTAAAAACGGTTCATCGTATTTTCGTTTAACTTCTTTCAAAGTTAAAATATATGCTGATATGCTATTATTTGAGATAAAATAGGTGATTATACATTTTGAAATTTTGAAAAGCTTTATTTTTATTCGGAAAATACTAGGCCAGCATAAAACGAAAGAGGTAGCAAAATCATGCAAATGTTCTCCTGTAACAGGCATTCACACTCGGTGACCTTTCCGCCACTTGCGAGAACTATTATAAGGCAATATCAAGCGAGTTGCCATAGCGACTGAGGCTCGCTGCCTTCTATATATCAGAAAGTTTGCAGGGTAAATCTCGCAAAACAATATGTCGTGTTCGTGCTATATGATGACCAGCGTCACATTTGAATGACAAAGGTCATGTTACATGTGTTACCGCCGAGAATTTATGACGCCCTCATGGTAAGATCATATCGAAATCAAACTCAAGAAGTATTTACAAACTTGGTATCGCTCGTTCGCTTGAATAAAAGTTACATCACGATGGTATAGATCAGGGTTTCCCAAACTATGTTCCGTGGAACACAAGTGTTCCGCTGGACTTGAATAGGTGTTCCGCGACAATTTAGAAAGATTTTACACAATTAATATTTTTGACTGATGGTGCTTGATAGAAATTGATTTTAAATTCTGAATTA
>JAGVSQ010006652.1:0-16119 GCA_022683975.1 Rhyacophila evoluta | reverse complement strand
ATATTCCTCCTCAGTTTTAAGCTACAATAAGAAAGCATGCCCAAAATGAAAGCAGAGCATCACTTATTCGAACGACGAACTAATCAAACTAAAATTATAAAAATAGATACTTGTTTAGTGCCGTCTTATAGTATTCGAAAAGTGTAAAATATCTTTTTAATTAATAACTAGTCTTTTAGTTTCTCTAACTAACTTTCAGAATTGGTATATATATATATTAAAGAAAAGAACAAAAAACTTATCGGGCAAGTCAAAAGCTAAAACTAGATGAATCTATAATTGAGTATTATAGTAACGATAGTTTATAATTTAGATAACGCTTAGTCAAAAACTCGTAACTCAATTAATTTCAAAATGTTCACGTTACGGTTTACTGTAACATTGAAATTTATCATGTTTTTTTAATCAGATTTTGACAACATCGTACGAAAAAGCTTTTAATTTTGACAATTTGACAGTGTTTCGCTGACCGTTATTAAATATACGCGGAAAATGTAGTCCCAGGGTTGTGCGACATTATAAAATGAAAAATGAAAAGAATAGAAAGAGAGTAAAATATAATGTGACAAAATTTGAACGTTGATTAAAAACTAATAAGTTTTTAATTTATAAGTACGTAGCATAAATACTGTTTCAAGGATTAGTTTAAAAACCGTTTCTTTCAGAGTTGATACGAGTATATTCACACTGTGTAGATCCATATGCTCCACTTTCGGCACAAACATGGTGTACATATATATTAAATACACACTAACTTCAGTTGATTTGTAACATAGTAACAGATCAACTAAAATATTCTGTATATAAATACTCCATTTTACAATTGATCTATTGACTATGGTGAATCTAATTCAAGGGTGGCCATCTATACTACCTTTGAGAGCCGCATTGCATGAAACCATTTTTGGAAGAGCCTTCTATTTAACTTTGGTAGCAAAACAAATAAGAATATGGAAAAATCACTTATTTTTTTTTAATTTAGCCACAGATCTCCATTTTCTCGACCAGCATGCTTTGACGACCCCAGATTTATATTAACGTCAAATGTACCTTTTATTATACACGCCAGAAACTTCACCTCCAGTTAGTCCTCACCTGAAAACAAAAGACAAAATATATGAAGTAAGTGTAATATTAAATAATTACTTTATGTATCTTTATTGTGTGCGTTTAATATTTATGTCGGGTATTTTCGGCGTCCATTGATATATGATAATATAATTTAAATTGTGATCCTTAACTTTTTTAAAAGAATTATTTTATTTATTGATTTCACGTAGAATCTTTTTAAGTAGGTAACATAGAAGAAAAATGTTCTGTTAAATAATTTTATATAATAATATATTTTAGTATATTGCAATGAAATGAAATAAAATCAAGTTATCACGAGCGTAATTACAGTCAATTATCGGTAACTAAATTTAGATACTTTAAAAAATATATTTATCTTTCCTACGCGACTGGATATGCGTGGAACGTAGGCGATGAGTATAATTATGACGGCCACCGTGGAATGATTGCTAGTCACTTATTATAAATACTAGGGATATTTGAATTTATTTTGAAATTAGTAAGCTAAAATATTTTTAACAAATAGCCAAAGAGCTGAAGCTTAAAATTTTTAAGTAGCAATATATTTGAATGGATTAAATAACTAGTGATCTTGGTAAGTAGCACAATTAAGTTAAAAGTTTGAGTGAAACTTTTGAACACGACAGGTGTTCCAAGACAAATGAAAATTTTATGATAATAAAAGGCGACGTTTCCAAAGAAACCACAACATGCGCTACGGGACGTCAAGTTTAAAACATTTCAGGCCGAAAGCGCTCCCTTCACAGTAAGCACAGGATGTGAGAAGTGGTTGGGACGAAGTACGGTAAAACTTTGTTCAAAGCTTTACAGGGTAAGTGGACCACACCTTTGACCCAGCAATTTTTCTCGGAGCCTTCGCGACTGTGGGCTATCCCCTACATAGACCCCATGGAAAGTACTGAAAGGGAGGATCTAGATATGCTTTTTCAGTGCGCGAAATAAGTTTGTGAGTCTACCCAAGAAAAGGTACGGTCTTTCACTGGAGACTGTAGACAAAAGTGGTTTTATTAATAATTCCTGGCTATTTCACACGAGTTTTTGAATTCACCTTGATATAAATACTCACTTCGTCGTATTTTTATCGCATTATTTTATTTTTTTGAAATGGTTTTAACATTTAAGTTAATTGCACCACTATTTAATAAACAAAATGGAACATTGTAAAACAATATCAGATAATTGAATAGATGTATATTTTTTCGCGATCATAACATAATTTTTGTCATGTCTGGTCAAAAAAATTATATAAATATACGAGTCAACACAGCGCAAAGAATTTGCACAACCCATTGGTTATCTAGTCTTGCATTGTTGAATTTTCAATATTTCTTGTGCGACTGTAGGATTCGAGTTCGAAACTTCACTCATCCAATAGGCAACATATATATCAAATAAATCGCGTAATAATATTCTTTTTGGCTTGCTAAGAGATTGACGGGCTTACACATACTTTTTTCAGAATCACATTGACATGTTCAATCAAAATTAATATATCATATTAAATTATATTACATTCAATCAACATTTTTTTTAAATACATTATTCAAGTAATATTCAACAACATTTTATTTATTCGTGATAAATAATCGCCGTCCTTTTAATTTAAATATAATATTCACCATCATACAACTATGGTTTTCGAATAATATAATAATCATCCACCCATCGTTTTTCAATCGTCGAAAATGTGGTATTTAAACAACACGCGACTTCAATTACAAATTGATTATTTCGTCTGACATTCAATACAATGATTATTTTAAAGAAAACTTGAGCTATATATAAATTAAGAAGTACCAATCTTGTCTTTTCTAAAAAAATTTTTTTTTAAATGTTTTCTATATATTGGAACACAAACAAATTATAATGATATGATAGTAAAAAGTCGTATATGAATTTATAACGATAATTAGCTAAATACAGTGGTAATTCAAATATTCCTTTATTACATATAGTGTTTTAGGTGGAAAGGCATCTTATATTAATTCAAAAATGAATGAGTTTATTGTAAGTAAGTAACACCCATCGATTTGATTCGTCCGTATTCAGATCAATTAAAACTGTTCCAGCTATATGGACGAAAACTAAACAAATCAAAAAATTGTACTATTTTCAATTGAGTTAATTATTCAAGATATTGAAACTATCTTGAAGGAAAATAGTCCATGTATTATTTGTTATTAAAGATATGAAAATAATTTGCTACAAAGATTGACAGTCGACGAAATTAATTGCATTGATCATCATCAGAAATACATTGAAAATATATATGTTAGAAGAATTTTCTGAGAAAAATAGACTTAAATAATCAGTTATTTGTCGCATTTCATTGGTTGACGATACATGACTATTGAGTCACCTGCCTCGGTGCACGAGAACTTGTCGAGCGTTCATTGGCACGAAGGTTCTTTGTGGTGAGAAAACGAGGCTGGTGCACGTGAATATGAGGGAGATGCCACCAAAACAGACAGCATCTGCACTCTTCTCACTCGCTCAGAGTGTGTTCTCGGTACATGTGCACCGGGAAATTCTAAAACGGTGAGAATGAAAGAGAACGTACCCAACGACCCGGTTAATCATCAGCTGTTCAGTGCATGCGTACTGAGAATGCACCGAACACGGCTGCGTTCGGCATAGTGATAATATAAATTTAAACACTTGCAAATAATTGCATAATGATATTTTGATGCTATACACTCTGATAAATTATGAATTGTTTCGTTGTATAATGTTCTTAAGAAGTTAAGGAACTTCAATGAATGCGTTACACATAACTTATTAGTCATAGGTATTTATCAATGTAATAATAATGTTCTTGTCTCTATAATCAGTCAATCAATCTAATAAATATTTTATAGTATTGTCCTGAAACACGGCATATTTGTTTTGCACCGACAATACCATAAATGATACTGTTTTTATCAATGTTTGTCGTATAATATTTTCATACATAGCAAAGTCTAATGTATAGGTAGTTGCAGGGATTCCAAAACGAATTTCGGAATTCATATTTGTTTTTGAATTTCGAATTAACGAAAAAAATCAATCCTGATTAAAAGAACTGATCATCCTTTCATATATTATGTTCTAAAAATTCGTTATTGGTCGGTTAACGCTTTGTTGGGAAACAATGATCATCAAAATAGACTTCAACGAGTCCTTATAAGAGACAAGAAATGCAATGCGTGGTGTCGTCTTGTGCAAATAGTTAATCAAATTAAAACAAAGATTTTAACAGCAGTGTAGAATGAAATTCAATTGATCTCAAATTAGAATGAATGACTTCATTTAAATTTCAAATCATAAGCCAATGGCTTAATTATTGTAAGACTAACTAAAGAGATAACTAGGAAAATTTTTGCAGTCGTTATAAATGAAACGTGTGCTATAAAATTATTATGTTGTAGCATATATATAAAAATTAACGAAAACCTTATGTTTTATTTTGTTTTGTTTTCTATAAACAACTGAATTTTGAATACTTTTGAACGCATGAATAAACCTACAATGATTTCATTCCAATTAATTGTTGAAATATGTATGGTTGGAAAAGTAATTCACATTTATTTTATAATTATTTCGTGTTCATTAATTTTGTAAGTTAAAATTCGTAATTATTTTGATCGACTTGACTACATTGTAGAGTCGTATTAAATATAAATATCAGATTTTGCGATTTGATACACTAAGGAAAAAACTGGTCAAATACTCGATAGTTTTTTTAATGTAATATAAACTTTCCCAGTTTTAAGCGCCAAGCTCTGTTTAGTCCTACATAATCTCCTACTTAATTACGTGGCGAATTACAGGAAGGCCAGGAAGGCCAGGAGTGTCTCCAAATAATTGAGATAACTCTTCGTGTCGGTGCGATAATCTGACGTAACAATTCGGTTTAGTATGTGACGGACGACGTTTTCCAGTTTTTAAACAATTTGCGATGTAACAATTCTAGCAAAGACATATTACACCAAAGATAATAAGTTTTATCAGATTAGGAATTATGCACACTCTAGTGTAGTGATTCCCAAATTGTTTCATGCCACGCCCCCCTAAATAAGATAAAAAATAACCACACCCACGAAAAATAAATAATTTCAATGGTTTGAGTTCTGCGAGAAAAATCACTACGACAACTCTGAAGGACGATTAACGTTATGAAGCCATGGTATACACCAGTATTATACGCGTAACTAGTGTATGTAGATTAGTTGGTTGGGTCATAAGTCCTCACAAAGATTCGTATTTTTGTATATATTTAATAGTGTTATGCCTATGTCTCTAGTCATCTCATAGACATCAAATCGCGTTCAAAGTGCACAGTATAATTTATTATATAATAGAGTTCTAAATTTAAAAAAAAATTGTATGATACATACATGTAACCGGCCAATATATCCATCAGTGTGCTCTTCCCAGCGCCGGAGGGGCCCATGATGGCGGTCAATTCGCCAGAACAGAATTTCCCAGATATCCCTTGAAGAATCTTGAACTGCGCTAGAAAGATTAATATTACATTCGAATTAATGAAATTCATCCATTGTATACCATACTACAAACATAAGTACTGGGCAATTTGTATTCACTATACGAAAATTCTCGCCGAATAATGTAGATCGCTTCTCGATATCAGAGCATATTATTTAGGCATTGTCTACTAAAATTCTTCAAAATCCGTACTTGGAAGTCGTGGTATATTTTCGTACTTTGTTTGAAGAACATGCCGAAGGAGCCAATGGAGTTGAAACCGTGTAGGCATTTCAGTTATTTTTAAAGGTACAGAAACCTCATTGATTCTCAATAATTATGCAAAAATATGTAGCTAAAGGTTATTTACAATTGAATATTTATAAATGCAACATTTTAGAAATCTTACAGTGGGCGAGCGAGAAGGTCTCCACTCATCAAGCTCAATATTTAGAGCTTAGTAAGTTTAAATACGAATCGTCCACACTACAGTGCACGCCGACCAAGATTTTGAGAAGCTGCTCCTGTGACACTTCTAGCACTCTGGACTACCACTTCTAGTACGTATTATCACGTTCATTACGCCACTATAAAATTTGGCATATTTTAGTGTGAAGACGTGGTGAGCGGCGAAGGTAAAAAAACAGGTACTTATATCGAATATGCATCTGCAAAATTTATGAAATTTAATGTGCCATCTTTCACGGGAAGATGAAAAACATCTTGATGAAAAAAAATATCATAAAAAGTGGGAAAAATGTTATTTAACCTTGAAAAGTTTAACAAGCTAAATATGCCTCGAATGAACAACAGATGAAAAGTAACAAACACTTTTTCAATAACGCCGTGTTGTACTTCCAAATTAAACCGAATTACTGTATGTATGAATTCGATTATGGAAAATTCCGAGTACTGTAATTAAATTGTTTTTGTGCCATATACATATGTATATCTTAATATATGTAGGTACAAAAAACGAATGCAAGCCGAATGAATGTAAATGTGCTATATTTAAAAAAAAAAAAGGTTGACCGGGACAAGATTGTGTTTTTCGAACTTTCGATTTTTTGCGGCGTACAAGCTATGCGCTCTATCGACAGATAACACATTTTTAATTCAAAATAAGACCACGATTCGATATATTGAATTGAATTCATTTCTTTAACATTAATAAAAACCATAAGCTTAAGGCGACCATAAAACGACATGAAAATATTTTGATTTAAAGAAACGTTAAAAAATGCATAACATTTATAAGAAAAGTAAAATAAAACGAATACATGTATAATTCAAGTAAGTCAACAAGAATTTTACAGGCTATTCGAGTTATTTATAAAATACTATCGGACAAACTCACCTCACTCAAGTCCATCTGATTTAAATATACTAAACATAGAAATATAATTCGAATTGTTATATTCTATAGTTATTCATTTATATATATTTTTATGAAATTGCTTGGTATGTTTGGTTTGTATTTAGCAATTTACACTCGCTAATCTCTCTAATGTAATTTATGATGTATTTTAGATATATAAAATACAATATACATAGTATATATATACACGGGCACTACGATGCATAGATGCAGGGAAATAAATAATAAACGAGAGAATTGTGTATGTTTTTGAAACGATTTTCTGTTCGTTACATTATATTACAATAATTAATTGAATATAGGTGATATGAAAAAGTATTTTTTACTAAACAATGTAAATTTATATATCCATAAGGGAATAAGTTTGATGTGGTATTATCACTTAAGAAATCTTTATGCATTGAAAGAATTGTCAAAAAAAAACATTTTTATACACAGAAAGATAGTTATAGAATATAAATAGGTATAAAATGTTAATATAGGGTACGTTTTATGTGTGGGCCAATGTGCATGCGTGTGCCGAGCACTAGCTGTATGTAGGGATTGCAAATTTCGAGAAAATAAAACAATCAGAATTCGAATTTGGAAATCTCCGATTAGTCCAGAAATAATGGTTTCTTCTTTTTTTTAGCTCGCGTAAGACAAATTCGAAATTCGAAATTATATTTACCTCAATGAATTCTGAAATTCATGCAATTCCAAGAATATCGTAATCAATTTCAAGCACTCACTATCAGTCGGTGGAATCATTGATTAATTTATTTGGGATATATTACTATTCAGAATAAACTATTCAAATATGAAGTAGTTTGCTAGATATTAGATATATAACAAAATAGATAGGTGTCAAATGTATCAATATAATATAGTCACAGCTGCAACGCGCAAGAAGATTACGTCGATTAGATTGTTTACAGAGATAAATAATTGAATTTTATAATATTGACAATTAGTGATAGAATGATTAGAAATACAAATGTTAAGATATTACAATAAGCGATACACGAATATAAACACACGCTGCAGAAGACATAACATTTGTTTACAGAAAAGTGAAAGATATTAACCACACACACGTTTCTTTTTTTGTATCTTCTTTCCTAATTATTTATTTTAAAAGCAAAATATTTCTCTGAAATAAATCTTTGAACGTCAACTAATTTTTATAGTTTTATCAAAATATATTTTTAGTTAATGTGTTTGAATGTAACGGCATTATTTTGGATGGAAATTGAATCATCGCTTCATGTCACTATGTAGACTTTTGAAGTTTTATCAGATCTAGAATAATCAGAAATAGAATATCCACGGAGGGTATCGAAATAATAAAAATATAACAAAAAAATAGTAAAATATGTACACTATTTATATATTTTTTGACATTGAGTTTATTTTCTTGTCAGAGAAATTGAATAAATTGTGACATTGGTTGATAATAATAATATTTTTTTTATACAGATTGAACAGATAACGTGCCCACCTGCAGATTATAACAAAAAAAGCCAAGATACCAATAACAATATTACAAAAAAAAAACGATAAAACATCTTTGCTATTGGTATTTTCAAAACAAGTGAAATAAAGCCAATAGTTTATTGCTGGGGAGGTAAACATTGAACATTGGACAAAGAGTGCAAGCACTGAATGTATTGAGCATACATGTATTAAAGATGAGTATCCTTTCAAAAATATTCGAGTGTTCAGTCATGGGAATGTTCTAAAATATATTTGTATATTATTTCAATATTATTTTATATTCTTCCACGTTAATAGATTGTCAATATTAGTATAATAAATACAAGCCTCATTTCAGCACCCCCTACGTGTTATCACGTATGAGGAACTTGCGTAATAATACATATTTTACATCTTCATTGAATATGCATTCTATGGGTAGTGTTATTTACTAACATCTGGTGATACGAGTTACTCCTTTAGTATTGAGTTCAAATATTTAACCTAACCTAACCTAACAGGGCGTTGTTTTTAACAATTAAAATACCAAACAAATAAAGAAAGCCCGTAAGGAATGACACACGCCTAAATATAGAGTGCATTGACCTAAATAATTTCAAAATATAAAAGACCAACCATTAAAAATTAAAATAACGTGCAGCTTAATTCAGCCGGTTTCATTATTTCAAGTCTGTCGAATTTCTCCCGTCTTCTTAAAAATAAATAATTAATCTTATTCGAAACTAATATAATAAAGTGTAATGAATTAATATTTGAATCGAATAAAAGAGACATAACCGCTTTTAAAAAATCTTATTATTTTTTTAACATAACACTAGACATCTACATACGTTGGGAAATGTAACTACGTACTTCACCGTTTTTTTACGCAAAAACTTTGCAATAGACTTTTGAATTTTTGAGACGTTTTCCTGTAAATGCCATGTTTAAGTGCCAGGATTAAAAGTAGGGATGTGGATTTAATTGCTCGTATTCATATTATTAACTTTTTTAAATCTTTTAATATATGAAATATCATTTAAGAAAATATCGTATTCATACGTCTATCAAACATTACTTTAGAAATCATGATTCTTAGCAAATAACAGAACCAGGGTAGTGCCATGCGAGTGTCCAGATTTTGCATTACACAAGAGCGCCCATGTAATAGGCGCCTTTTTATAAGAAAAAATAAATGAATTCGCTAGTATTTTCTACGTGCAACGATGTTTACATAAGTTAAACAACCGTACTATGAAATTATAAGTTAGGTAATTATACGAAACACTTAGAATAGAGATAGAAAATTTTAAATGTCCAAGTTTTATATCGATGAAAATTTGTATTGCACAAGGGCGCCTGCTACACACGGGGCGGCACTGGACAGAACAAATTAGGCACTGCTAAGGGACGGCTCCATTTTAAAAGGGATTTTTTCTTATCTTCTAGCTTAGACGCTATTTTGACACAAGTAATGTAAGAAAAGCTACAAAAATGTCGAATGTACGGTTTATGATAATATTTGTAAAAATGTGATAATATAGAATGCACAACAATAAATATGAAATGTCTGAAATACACCTGTAGGCTGCGAACCACGGTATCTAGATTTGACAGGTGTTAATTTTTAATATAGAGATAACATCATTGACACCTGATCGATTTATAAAATTATACTTGAGCATAATAGTGATGGAAACGATATTCAATTTGGGTTATATTTTACGTGTATTTAATAAAATTAATTTACATTTTTTAAATGTTTTTGTATCTTTGACTTGTTGCTAATATAAGCTTCGTAATCCAAAAACTTTTCGAAAAAAAGATTACTTAAGCACTAAAGCGAGCTATGTATCAGTGTCCGAACTCGCTACGGGAACAGTTGTAGACATTGGAAGATATTTGTCACGCCCTGCCTGACTGGATGTTGGATATCGCTAATATCCATCCCATGAAAGAAATAAAATAAAACAATTGCCGTTTTTAACAAGATGTAAATAATAGCAGATCCTGTTATTTTATTAGAGCACTAGAGTATTATTATAAACCGGAAATGATTAAGTAAACCTACGGTGCTAAGCGAATGTCGAAAACCCACGCTTGCCAACGCCATCAGGCAACACGTGAGTCCTACAGTTTCTTTATACGATAAGTCCACGTTGGTGAAATGTCGGCAAGTTATTTTTTTGTTTATTATCTCTTCTTACAAAAACATAAGAAAATATTTATTTAATGTGGACTAAGAATGTCTATAATAAAATTAAGCAATTGCTTTATAAATATTTTTGGAAATAATAGCGAATATAATGATTGACTTATCGGAGTTTGAAACAGCTATTGAATTAAACATATTGAGAAACTCACTATATACATACTAGCATGATATTATATACAAATTATTAGGCGTTATTTGTGATTTTAAAATTTTGCATCGCGTATTTCGTAATTGTAAGGTCGACGGCCTCTGATTTACTGATTTGCGAGGTCCACAATCTGTGAAATCTAAAAAATCTTAATCCCTACGTTTGGGATAAGAAATTTGATTGAAATGAAAGACATTTTACTAACAATTTCATTTATTTCATGAACGTATCTACCATTACTTGAGTTTAAAATTTGGTAAAATATCTAAATTAAAATTTTGCAACGACAGAATTACAAAAATTTCCAATTTCCAAATATCAAAAAACACGAATCAAGCACAACACCTGCGTTGAATTTGAAGAGGTTAAGTTTCCTTGATATTTTCGCTGCCAATGCCGCCAAGTTGACCACCATTGTCATATCTATATGGATCGAATGACAATGACTATTGATTTACATACGAATATTAAAACAATGTTAACCTCAAATCAATAGGTACACATATTTGCTTACATACAATATAAATAAATTAATAAAGTTCGCGTTACGCCACTGTTTCAATTATTCTTTATTACAATATTTAATATTTTTAGCAAAAGGTGTTTTCATGAAAACTATTTTCAAAAAAGGAGTGTTTAGCATATATTTATATTTACACCTGCTATTCTGTAATGGATAGTGGATAACCAATTAATAAGGCGATAACTTTACAATGAATCCTCATCATAAACGATATGACAACGATTTGTGGAAATACGTATAGTATAAATACTTTCATAGGGAACAAAAAGTCTTTAAAAGTGTGATATCTGAATTAGTTATTATAAAACTATGTGGAATATTTTTTTCAAGCAGGAATAATCTGCAGCCGAATAATCAAGGGTACATACACCTTAACTCAATTTAACCTCCGATTGTGGGTGATTGACACAATGTGTCATACTTATCAAAGAAAAAATTATAAAAGGATTCATTTGTTAATGCTATGCTTGATTTTAAACACCGACTTTAGAATTTTTTTTGTAGTTTTCTAGTAAACAAGCTTTTTATCTGCAGGGGTTTTTTATTCACAAGTATTTCGGATCTTGTATTTTCGTATTTATTTATATGTACTTTTTAAACATACATATGTACATGTTAATATAAGGTCGGGTCCAGACAGAAGAGAACGAAGGCAGAATCCTAGCATTCGCTTGTTTCAGCGTCCGGTTATCCATACAAATCGGACCGATCATTCGCCTATAAGCCTTTGTTCGCTTCTGTCTGGACCAGACCAAATACAGTTAGCGAATCGAACACGGTATGTTGTGCGAATTCAGACAATGTAAGTGCTAAATGTTTGAACACGAAATATATTAATGATAATATTAGAAATGTTTCAGATTAGTACCTACCTAAAATTTCAGCCTAGAATAAAGTTTAAGGACAATTATCGATATGAGAAAATCAATTAATTATCTTTTAAAGCACGTCCACCGCAAACATATACCGTATATAAAATTTAAACAAATCTCTGCAGTATGAACTTTCAAAAGTTATTTTTCACGAGGATTCGTTGCTAATTATTTAACCTATTAGGCACCCAGGTACTGCATCTTTGATATAAGTTAAATTGCTTCCTCCTCTATGTACAACAACACCTCTAATCCGTGAGGTATTGGATGATACTATATCTTCGTGATTTGGGTATCATCAACTCAAGAATCCCAGGAATTTCTGATTAAGGCTTCATTAGTCGGTGTTTTGCAACATTAGGCGGACGTTACGATAGCAGAGCGAGGGCAGCAGAGCGTCGGCAATAGAGATGCAAAATAGCTATAAATAGGTGAGTGAGCAAGTCCGGCAGCGCGACACCACGTTGTCGTCACAACAACTTGCTCACTTGCTCACCTACTTATAGCTTTTTTGCATCTCTGTTTCCGTCGTTTTGTTGCCGCGGAATCTATTGTACCCTCGGCCTTATGCGGCTCGACCTGCTCTCCATTGAAATACCATAATGACATTTATTTTTTTAAATATTTTCAAGTCAAAATTCAATAACGAATGTAATAATTGGGAGTAGTAGGTAATAACTAATGGAGGGACAGAATGCGTTTTGTTTATGTGAAATCACGTATCTAACATAAACGCATACAAATTATACGGTTTTATACATACAAGGCACTAAATATTACTTAACACTAACTATTTGGTTTAAATACGGTAGTCAAAGATCTCATAAAGAAGAAACTAACGGATTGTTAGTATTTTATACAACATACATGATTCAAGGTAACACTAACCGCGACCACATTTTGTTTACTTGTTTCTTTGTCTGACACAAAGAAATAATACAAAACATAATAAAATAAAACCGTATCAAAGTCCAGAGAAGTCATACAGTGACTAATTTCGCCTACTTGCAGCTATCAGCATTCACTATCGTAAATTCTTTGGAGTATTTATGAATTATATTAAATAAATGCCCACAATGTGATCAAGATTGCGTTAGTTACATACTACGAAATGGGAAATTATTGATAAAGGATTATAGTTGTGATATCTTTGCTTAAATTGTAACAAAACAAACTGTATAAATAATGAAACAAATATATTAATAATGTAATATTATAAACCAGTTATATTAAAAAAAAATGTTATCTGCGTGGCCGAGTGAATAAGCGTGTGCTTGTGCATTTCCCACCGAGGTTTCGAGTCCAGTAGCTGTGTAAAATTCAACATGTTTTCATGTGATATTGAAATTCTGGACATGCCTAGTTTTCAAATAATTCTCATGAAACACAATATGTACAGTCAAACCTGTTTTTAAGCGCTATTTTCATGCGGTATAAAAAAACACAATATAACTGATGAAGTTTCTGAATATATGCGGTCCCTATCCCCCGCGCAAAAACAGAATTGAGTATATGTAAACACCAAGCCTTCGCGCACTTTTGGTTACTTGGTGTATACTGGATAAGTTGATGAAAGCCGTATTTACGATAAACGTTTGTAATTCCTTATTTACCGACAGATACGACGAATTAATAATTAAAAAGTATCAATTTAAAATCATCAAAAGGTATTTATTGATTAAATACAGACAAGCGCAACAAAGTAGTCGAATAATTGGATAGATATTAATTAATTTTCGAATATAAATCAAAATAAGTGTGTAATAAAAACATCAATTGAATTTACTTATCTGTGGATTTCAAAATAATCAGAGTCCACAGTAAACATCGATTACGTCCAAAGTATCGCAATAATAAATTAATGCTCATATTATTTTTTGAGTTAAATTTATACTGATAATATTATTAAAAACAATGCGTACGTAGATTCTTCTTCATTTTGATTGGGATTTTCCCGAGTCATATTCCAGTTACGAATTAGCCGGTATCACATATATATTACAATTGATATATTATGTGTTATTTAGGAGTTGGGAGTTTCTCAAGTTTATCTGTAATGATTATTGATGTTATCAAAAATTCTTCGTACCGACGCGGTAAATACTTTGTTGCATTAAAACATGGCTAAGTTCAAATAAAAATCGTCAGCCCCCAGGCACAAGTAAAGCTAAATAAAAGCTTTTAATTAATAATAAAGCTGTTTCGCCAATTCTGGAAATTGACCGATTCCGTGTTTACTAACTCATTGATACACCTCATAATCTACTAACACACTAGTAATACACTCTATACGTATATCTTAGTACATCTGTGAGCATGCCGTATACAAACAATAAAAGAAAATCACCAAACCTATTAGAGGGCGATAGTATACGGAAGAAGGATCTTTCTTGATTGATTTCCCCTAGAAAATCTTTGAGCCCAATGATACATTTATAGCAGGATTTTTAGTATGATTACACGCGGGAAAGGAAAAAAATGAACAAATTTTAAGCCACCCTAGATAAAATTATTCAGGAGCCAACACCGACAGTCGGCTCCACGTAGTTCTAGCTAGAATCAAACTTATTCGATAAGGACAGGAAATAAATGCCAAATCAAAAATAATGATGGTTAGCAGGCAAACTTCAATTAAGTCCAATACCAGCTTTTTTGGGCATGGCCCCTTTGAGTTAAAAATAAACTGTGCCTCCCCTGTTTTTTTGTAGGTCTCGTCCTATCTTGAGATTTCTACTTTCGTACATTCGTTCAAAATTTGTCGTTCGTAATTTATGCTTTAATCACTAATAATCAATAAAAATTGAAATACGTAAAATCACCCTCGGACGCCAGCCAACTCCATGCAGTAACAGCATACACACTCACCAAAGTTTTTTATTGCTCCTGAACATTCGACACAAAAGAAGTTGGCTGATTTGCAGATTAAGCCATTGATATTTACTCTGTGGTCAGACAACTCCGATAAATGCATGAACTTATGGATTATGACCTATTGCTAAATTTAAAGTTGATTTTATTTTGATATTTATAATATTTGCTTTCCACTCCACCACCCGCCACGTCTCCTCACCCGTTATGCGGGCGTATACCATGGCGTAATGAACGTGGGGCGCTCTTCATAAGGTCCCAGGAGCAGCTTCTCAAAACCTTGGTTGGCGTGCACTAGAGTGTGCGCGATTCCTATTCTCTATTCTAATTATACCCTATTAATATCTCTAGCCGTGTTGAGAAGAGACCTTCTCGTTCGTCTTAAGATTTTGCATTTTTTTTTATAAGCTAGAAAATGATCCTATATACTATAATACTATCATTATTGTGCGCACGGCCAGTCCTTTGTAGTTTTATATAAAAATAGAAACAAAAACCAATTAAATTGTTTGTTGGTGGATTAAGCCAGATTTCCATAAAATAAAATTTGATTAATTACTAAATATATATATAATATACGAATCAAATGAATGATGAATATTTGTATAAATTTCAAATTGTTTGTATTATGTATTCTAACTGTGAGGCAAAATCTATCTTCTAAAAATCTTTTTGAGATGAATTGGCAATGATCATCGTGACGTACCGTATGTTAATTACAGATTTCCTCATAGTAATAATTAGTTCTGCGTATTTCCGACATTAATAATGAAGAAAATTACTCTCTAGATAAATATATATATTTTGGAAATATTATCTTCATGTTTATTTACAGTATGAAATGAAATTGTTTATTTTGGACCGAAAATAAAACAAAAATGAGAATTATATCAATATCAAAATAATATTATTGGAATAATTAAAAACAAAAAATATTTCAGTTTTTTAACCATCAAATATGCGCATATCACCCAATGAATTAAATCGGGGACCGTATTAAATATAATCACTATGTCTTTAATTGCCTAAATTCTCTCATTCTCTATTTGTTAACAGCTTAGCGACCGTGGACTCATATATGAGTGCCTTGACAGACTATTAATT
>JAGVSQ010006651.1:0-16119 GCA_022683975.1 Rhyacophila evoluta | reverse complement strand
CAGGAGCAGCTTTCCAAGACCTTGGTTGGCGTGCACTAGAGTGTACGTGATTCCTCTTCTAACTAATTATACATTGTTAATATCTAGCCTTGTCGAGAAGAGACATTCTCGTTTTCCGTAAGATTTTTCAATTTTTTTAAGAAAATTATCCTTCGTAGAAACCAAGTCGCAATGGCCAATATTTACTGAACTCAATCATTTCGTCAATCTAGCGGTTTTTAGCGAATATGTTACTGTTTTGCACTTCCTGGATGTCATATATCTTATGACAATAATACCTCTTATACCACACGAGCCAAATTTTACAGAATATAAAATTATTTTTATAGTACTATTGAGTTAATCAATATTTTTTTATTGTTGACATTTAAAAAAATACGGAATTTAATTCAACGATATTTTGACTAGGGGGAGTTTTTTTCACCTCTTGATTTTTTTTTTTTTTTGCTATGTGGCATACGAGGTATTGCTTTGCCATAAGCGATATATAACTAACGAATGATAACACACATCACTCGTCTACAGACATTATGAGCGGCCCAACTTATGTAACTCCATAATATATTTTCTAAATTAACTTTTCGTTCTGCGGTAGGGAAATTCCAACACGACTGAGTGAAGTTTCCACTCCCTTAAAGTCCCGATAAAAACACTCAACTTCAAATAATCACACCAATACTTTTCAGAAAATATCAGCCATCTCTTTAGTTAGATTAAATAATATCGACATGAATAAAAACCCTTAATATTTACTCGAAATGAAATTTGTATATTTATTTATCTTTTCGTTTACTTTTCGGTATATAACTTTAATTTTTAAACTGAATATAATTTTCCAACAAACGGCATTGGTCGATACTTTTATTTTATAATTCAAAATGTTTTTAGAGTAAAGTATTACATTTATTAATTATTTTTGATTTATTTTAACAATACGACATGTCTTGGTTAAATACCATGATTTGTTAAGTATAATACCAACTAAACGATAAAAAAGCGTATGGGAAATGCATTCGATTAAAGCCAAGATGTGGTAATCAATTTTTCTAAAGTTGATATCATTCATTAGCTATGAATTGTCTTATGGCAACTAGCTGGGAACGTGAGAAACAGAGCAAACTGTAGGTCGGGCACTCGGGAATAAGAAACTACGGCACTGAGAGACGCGGGCCGCAGGAGTTTCAGTTTGGTTTAGAAGAGATAACGACGCCTCTGATGTTGTTTCATTACAGATAAAAAAACAAAATGCCAAAAATATGAAAACGCGTTCAGAAATTTCTTCATAGTAGTGATATAACAGATTTTAAAATCATAATGACTAAAGTTGAAGTTTTAAGCTAGATTTAAATTTGAAATTAACACTAACTTTTATTAGTGGATGGTACTATTTTATAATGAAATAATGTTGAATAGCCAGCCGTTGGAGAATGAACACATGCATATGGGGACAAGAGAGAAGTTGGTGAATGAAGAAATCACTGCGTTTATCCAAATCGACTTTGCCCCAATCAATAAATCATTAAAGATATTTTTTTATATTGTATTCGATTATTTTCAGGGATTTTTGATGCTTAAAGCTTATGCTTAAAGCTTGCGTAACAAATATGTTCATTTTCAAGGAAGGCATTATCTCGAGAAAAATTAAACGGATATAAATTACGACAACGTCAAGAGTTTATCCAATACTGAGATAAACGATTTCTTTAACATCTTACCGAAAAAAAATGATAACGTTGTGAATTACGTTGATACTCATACATAATATAATATAAAGGCGCGATTTATCATTTCCTCTCGCATGTCTCGTCGCCGTTGTCCTTGAAGAATGAAATAAAAAATACGCTAAGAAATAATAGGCACGCATAAAACAAGAATGCCTTTTTGACATTAAAGTCTTCTCCGACGAGCGATAAAAGTGGAGATATTTTCGGTATAGTTTGAGTGCTGGCGTCGCGGGGCGATCGTCGTCTGTCATATCAAATTAAAAAGCTCCACGAGCGACGCACCAAGTTCAATATTCATGGGGGGCCGGCGTACACCGACATAGTGGCGCTGCGAGCTTTTGTTTTTCCGGGTGAAAGTTGTTTTCCGGAAGTTCGCTCTCGTCGCTGTTGCATCGAAAAGATAAGCCACGTTTCATACAAAATGCACGCAAATAATACAATAAGTTACTGTGTACTGAAATGCTCATTATAAAAACACATCTTAATAACTCTTTTAAATAGTGATTTATACAATGAAAATGACAAATTCAATCTATTAATTATTTGTATATCTATGATTTTGCAAGCTCATCGATAAATGCATTTGTAAGGGCACGATGACGACATAAACATCATGAAGTCAATCAACTACATCATCAAATATTCTGGGAGAGTCCGTCGAACACTTAAAACGATATATGGTGGCATTATTTAGCATTGGAGTATACTTGATTTTTGTATTTTGCTTATATATAATATATAAGCACGATCGTTTTCAGCTAATTATGTTATCACATATATGTGCGCTCCCAGAGTGAAGACTCCAGAGTTAGAGTATAGGAATTTCCGTGCTATCAAGGGACACTTTGACCGATTACTTTCACGAGAATTAATTGTCAGCAAATTGCTCAGCCGATTAGGCAGGCATTTATCCTGCATATTTGGATTATTTTTAAATCCTGCAGCTGTAGTTGGAACCCGCAATTTCCGGCTCCGTAAAGCGAACACTAACCTCTCGGCTACCAGAGGGAAAAACGATATTCTATAATAATATTAATAATATAAAACTTTTTCTAAAATACTAACTACTGAAAATACTGAATACTAAATTAATATTAAACGTACGCTCCGATTCAAAAGTAACAGCATAAGTAAATAGTGGTTATCTATGTTCAATGTAACATAAGCAATCATTAATAATTATTAAATTCCGAAAATTTCTCCTACATTTACAACATACCGGGGTCCCGACTTATACAGCCTTCTAACTGACCGCCATTGTTTGCACTCATTGGACCCCAGAGTACCGTCAAACGGCTATGTATTTAGGTCTTCTGCTAAAGTATACTTCCAAACTTCCAATATCAGTTTATCCTAATGGGATAAAGACGACTTACAAGGTGTGTGTTGGCAAAACAACACTATATTGTATTATGATTCTACTATAGCCATTGCCGAGATATATCTTAAGAGTTTATGGTCAGGTTTTTTTATTATTTGCGGCCATAGATTAGGGCGATAACAAGAATCTGACTGGATAAACAATAAAACATAATAGATATATACATCTTTTTTGGAATTCGAGGTTACGTAATATATAATAAAATATATTCAACGCGATTTGTTCTCACTTTAATGAGAGCGATCTAAAGTCTATGTTAGTTATTCCACGTGTCGATGACGTTGATACCATATCTAGTAGTTTTGCTGATATTAAACCTTCATGAAAATGAAAGCTTTTCACAATAGCGAATAATGCATTTTTCATGGAAACCTTAGCAAAAACTTGCAACAAATATCTTTTTTAAATTCATTAAGCGCATGTGAATTTTCCGTGAAATTTAAATAAAAATCTTGGGATTCTATCCTTAACATATTTCACATCCCAATCCATTCTTCGCCAATGTTCATTTTTTCTATGCAGTAACTAGATTTTTTATGCGAAATTTATTTACATTGTTTAAATTTAGACAATATACATTTTAAAAATCATGTATGACATAATTCTGGTTCTTTTTACATGAATACACAGCATATAACAATTGGAGTATACATACATATAGTATGGGTCATAGAAAGTTAAGCTTATAAAAAACATACATTTACGAGTATTGGTTGACTTTGGGCATCCAGTCCTCTACATTTAGATTGTTTAAAATCCTACAGCTCTGGAATTCGAACCCGCATCTCTGGCCCCGAAACGTACGCGCCAACCTCTCGAGGAGGATATCAGTTAATAGTGCAGATGAATTTAAATTAAAAAGTGAGCCATCATTCGGCTTCTTATTGTTTTTACAATCCGAAGGCCGTAAATAATCTTAAAGAATACAACAAATCAAATAATCAACGTCTATTATGTCAATTGAATTAACCGTCCAAAATTTTGATAGGAAACGTTTTCCCGTGTTACACAATATTAAAATAATCTTGGAAAGTCAGCATTTATTTAATTTAACGCACGGGCAACCTTATTTCCATTCGACTACCCAAATTATTTACATTGCTCATAATTTTAATTGGAATATAATAAAATAATGAAAAAAATAAAACAAATCGAGCATGAAGTATAACGCACGCGGTGCCAGGGCATTTGTTGTAATGTCAATAATACACGTCAATGTGACATTTAGACATTCGATTAGATTCCGGGAATTCCATAAACTGAACATGGAACCGGGAGCTAACAATCCATTAGTACGTCGACACACCGATAGAATTTAAATTCGACCGGATATTTTGTTTCCTTTCCATAAAAATATTTCAGCGTGCGTGAGCTTTTTGACTACCTAGATGCACAAGTTTTATCGGTGTAAATGCCAACTTATAAAAATGCAAATGTCCACTGACGAAAGCCTTGTTGTTTTGTAATCCAAGTAAACTACTCATTAATTGATCTCACAACTCTTTAACAATCACATCACATTATAACCCGCTTGGTTGATCAGCTTTGTCGATCTCCACTGTACGATTTTTTAAATATTAATTAAAACTGCCATTAAAAGCTAGCATTCTGTTTCAGGTAATATTGAAATTGATTATACTTATTCATTATGAAGTATTACGATGGCGTATGTAATAATATATGAAATTAAATAAGATTCGATGAAATTTAAATAATAATCTATCCTCGCTTCTTTAATTTCCATGACATTTTGACTTATTTAGTTTAATTGATCTATAGATAAGACGGATTCCCTGCCGAGGCATACATAATTGTAGTTTTCTTTAATTTAATTTAATCTTTAATTGAGTCAATCAAATATAGTATAGATATTATTTATTCGAATATTTTTGATAGCTGTAATAGTTAGCTATATACTAAGATATAATGCATCAATGATAATCAAAACATCGTTAACAAGCTACAACTATTTATAAGTATAAATATACAAACAGATATAAATGGATAGGACAATTGACGATGATGTCGCTATATCGTATATCAACTAAAACTGTTACATTATTTTACACCTTTCGTATTAAAAAAGATACAAAACAGGCAATATGCGGTGAATATAACGAGATATATGACCAGATGTCAACGCGAAAAATCATAATCATAAATTAAACCCTCTTTATTAATATGACTAAGAAATAAATGCTGAAGTGTTGGATTTCTGCGTGTTCATAAAAAAACGTATTCATGAAATCACATATTTAGACAACGGACTTTCTGCTGTAACGGACACCTTCTCACCCGCATTAGTCCGCTATATCGATAGTCTACTGTATTGAAAATAATTGAAAACCGATTTAATATACGTATTATGACCCATTGCCATAACCAAACACAGGCGAAGAAGCATCGGCAATAAATGATCAGGAATATACTTGTAGATAAAATCCGTTAGTATGTGGCTCACTATCATTGATAAGTGCGCGGGGGAGGAAATTGTGGAAATCCCGAGTGCCTGAAAAACAAATTTGTGCGCGTATCCGTGCGTTAAATTAACCAATAAAACGTCTTCAGCACACATCAGCCCACGGTATTCTAGGTATTGAGTAAAAACATCAACCGTGGTTCACTTGTCTCATGTATGGACGCCATTTATAAAAGAAAACTGATAAATTCGAGAGAGCATTTGTTTGACCCACTTTGTGTTGATTTCATAATTGAAAAACAGGAAATTGTTTCACTGGAAGAAATATACAACATATATAAGAATGACTATTTCAAGATTCATTATTAATTTCGATTTATATAAACTAATTTTATTTTATAGATTTATTCGATTATTTGTACAGAGTTTTACATGTTCTTCGGATGTCCCGCTGTTGTCAAGACTTGGAAAAATGTAGAATCTGATAAAATTCGACGGCAGTTACTGCCGTCATAAAGAACGTGTCAGCACAAAAAAAATATTACAGAGCCATTAAATACTATCACAATACAAGGAAAAATAAAATTGTACATGGATATGTCAAAAAATTATCCTCCTGTTCACTAAATATAAAATTTAATCAAATATTTTATAAGATAATAAGTTTACTTTTAAGTTGTGTTACCAATTACTAGTAATTTCTTTTTTATTATCTGCCATCAATGGTACGTCACTTAAATATCATGGAAATAGTATATCGATAGCGATAAATTGACAACACGTATCATACATTTGTTAAATTTTTAGAGACGAACAAAAAAACTTAAAACACATAAATATTGGAACATTAAAGAAAATGAAATAAGAAAATCAACTAATATACATTTCTTTGGTACTCATTTATATATTAGTATTATATTTTTCTTCTTATACCATATTCGCTCCCAAAGTGGAACATATGGATATACACATATACATATGCACAGTGTGAAAATATCCACTCAAAAACAGGAATGAATGGTTTTCCGCAATGTGAAGACGTCTTGACAGATTATTTTTCACGAGAATTATTTGTCACACAATTACTCAACCCGATGGGTATCCATATTTATCCATATCCGTATTTTTGAATTTTAAAAATCTGACAGATGGGGAATCGAACCTAAATTTCCCGGATTGTTAGGCGCACATGCTACCAACTACGCTACCGGGGAGACAATTATAATATTATGAACTGTATTCAAATTTCTAAGTGGAAACTTGTTACATGATATATAAAGATACTATTTCGACAAATCTCACTTTATTACAAAGAATTTATAATAATGTTATGTAGACAATACATGTCAGAGAGAGAGAGAGCCCATGGAGTTAAAAGCCATCATCATCCATCCACGTTTTGTCATTGACCACTCGATAATTCTTCATAATCCGGAACTATGTAGCATTCTGATATTGTTAATGCAACGTTTACTCTAATGTACTATTGAATGAATTTGTTATTAAATAAAAATAGCAGAGTATCCATTGAACAATTATGATAACAATAACAATTATAATGATAACAATATTGAAGATCACTTATGACATTGACAGAAAGTGAGTGGTATAATATATACGTCGTATCAGTTTAGTCTACTTTTTGTACTATGGCGCCAATAAACTCATAATGTTGAGTCAATAATAACTCGACGCTCTCTTTGATAACTTGCTGGCACATAAATATGTGTCTTCTTTACATCAGAATAGTAGTTATTGAGTCATATTGAAAGTTGGAACGACCCGTCCTGGGAAAGTTTCATACACTTGCAAGCTTTTCACTTAATACTTACTTAGATTCGATACTGAAGTCAACTTTGCCCTTTTCATAATAAACATCGTCGTACTATCGGCGATGGTGCCAAACTAATGTAACTATTCTACCGAAATCAAAATCCGTGAACAAAAACGTAACCTGGGTACACAGGATTTTAGCGAAAGTTTCAGATAAGGCAACACGGCAAGAACGAGGTTGGAAAGTGCAACATTATTGATTGCAAAACTTAGATTGTAGAATTAGCTGAGCTTTCTCTGTTTTTCTAAGTGGAAAGACATTATATTAAAATATAAATGCATGCACTATTTTCAATTAATATATCTCAATTAGAACTTTATCATAAAATAATATATTACGTACGAAATGCATCTAATTTAGGACTATTACTATGATAATGCTTGAATATATAGCTTAATTTTGTGAAAGTAGTATTTAATAAGGAATGCTTTGTTTTGATATAAATACTTCAAACAACACTGTGATTTTTTTTTCCAATATGATGAAATCAAATTGCTATTGAACAAAAGAGTTTAGTATATTATATACATGGCCAATTCTTGCATATCATTATTATAACAGATAGATAAATACCAAGCACATCGGTGCTGAAGATCACGTGTTTAAATCTCGTAGTTAAAAAACGATTGAAACGATGCGGGACTGGGTGCCTAGTGAAGTGTACAATTAATTGGCTGACGAACGATATTCATGATAAAATTTGTCAAGATATTTATTGAGACAAAGTTACTTACGTTTTATTTATGTGTGTATACGTCTTAAAGATACCGAAAGCAAAACTTACGTCACTTATAATGTTTAATCTGGGTGTTTCAAATCCTTTATTAAGCAGAGATGGCTCACTGTGACAATTCAAAATGCCTTGGGATGGTATAGTATAAATTACAAGGAGTAAGAAAATAATGGTTAAAATTTCTAAGAATATTTAAGATAGGAGTGTAATATTTTGTGTGAAGCAATTAACAAAAGTTTAACAATTATTTTAAATCCTCGGTAATCGCAGATTCGAAATATTAATTGAACAAATAGGGCTTCAAAAACCAATTCAGACCGTCGGATGTTTACATAATCTCCGCCGATAAGTTTTGATTAAAAAGATGGAGAAGTTGTAGCCTAAACTTTCCAACGGGAGGAAGCTTTTTAGCAATTTCGGCTCCAGTTGTTATATTATAGATTCGCCCGTGGGGAAAGTTTAGAACTAAGGCTATTTGAAAATGTCAACACGTGAACTCGCTCGCAGGTATGCAATAACGAGTAACGGCGTTAGAGCAAACATTATACAGTGTCTAGATTAACTTAAACTCAAAGAGAAAGATATAATTTTCTACCACGAAGAATATTTAGTATATTAAATATGGCACGCTCAAGTTTTTGTTATAAAGACATTGTGATTCTTAACCGTGGAAAGTATAACATCTTATCTCTTACGAAGTTGTAAAGATCTCACTTTTATAGATAAACACTGTCGCTGTCTTAACAATGTGTTTAGTAAGACTATAAAACTAGTCAAACATGTTTAAATACAAGGTGGACACACCCGTACTTGAAAGCTTATGGTAGGTCGTAAAAATCATATAACGACACAAGTTGTTAATTTAGTATTTATTTGGATGTATGATAGCGAGCTCATCACTACGATATATGTTTATCTTTCTTTTCTTTTTACTATATCCGCTCCGAAAGTGGAGCATATGGACTTAAGATTATGACGATGAAAATTCCAGATGTGGTGTACACGGATCTCTGTTCTGTCAAGATTTATCGTGATGTTTTATTTTCACGAGAACTGCTTGTCAGTCAATTGCTCGGGTCGTTGGGCCTTTGCGTCTTTGGATTTTGAATAATCCTGCAGCTGATATAATTCATGTCATGTTGTACTTTTTTACCATATCAATTCTGAAAACGGACAAAAATTTACTTAATCGGACTTAATAAGTAATTTTATACCTTGGCAAAGTTATTCAAGAAAACTAGATTTTAGACATTTGGGCACATTTTCCTGTTTTTTAAATTCTTCTTCTTATTCCTTAATAAAGGCCTATTACACTACACAATTTTAAGTGCTTTTACTGCAGAGTGGGCGTGGTCTCTTGTATGTGATTTAAGTGCCTAAGGCTTATCAAGCCGCACTTAGTAAGGGTAAGGGTGACTTGAAAGTGTATAGTGTAATAGGCCTTTTAGTTGTGGAATTGGAACTCATGACCTTCATCAGTTAAACGTATATTGAAGTAGCGAATTTATTTTGCAGTAAAAAATTGCTGTATAGAATATATTCCCAAAAAATAGTTAAAAACTATCAAAACATCACTTGATTGCATCTGAAAAGGGCTAAGAAACTTTTCAAGTGGGCAATACGTTTGGAATGAGGTCAAAGTATCTGTTGAGAAACCTTATTGAATGTTTGGAAATACTATCATTTTTGTCCATAACTTTCTAACTCTTGCTGCTATAATATATATGGATTTTTACAAAATTAAGGCTTTGATTGTCAGCCAACCAATTAAGTTATTACACCAAGCCTTACATTTTAATTAAACTTGAATTTTTAATTATATGTTATATGCAACTACAGAATTTGAAGTAAATCTGGCAGCAAAGCATCAACTCGTTTACTAAAGTGTCAAAATTTGTAATTTGCTAAAATAAACACGTTTCTATTAAATTAATTTATCAACAGTTTGTGAATGGTAAACAGTATATAAAACGTAATGATGTGTGAGTGATTGATAATATTAATTCACGTCAAAATAAATTAGTGTGCCTACTACATATTGTACACGGATACAAAATATTGTATTCATATTATGTAAGGCACTATAAATATCCTGAAAAGCAGTGAAAAGGTCACGATTTCTATGGAAAACCATTCATAGCCAAAATGTCAAATTCTTTATTGATATCAAGCAACTTACAAAGAAAGTCAGAAGGGTAAGCAAAAAGATCACCCAAAAGAAACATTCTCGTCATAAAATAAGTAGATTCACTATTGAATGGTAAGATATTCCTAGTTTCATCTCAGCACTTAACATAATTTCCAGTGGATGTTATATAAAAAAAAATATTCCTTATCATATATATATTAAATATATTTATACTGCAATATATTTATACTGCAGAATACTCAGTAATAATTTATTATAATACGGTACGAAATAAAATATATTTTTCGTATTAACGTCGAAGTTATACAACGTAAATTGAGTAATCTAAAAATCGGTTTTTTGACTGGGTATTCGAATAGATAAGATCACGAGCGACTATGTTTTTAGCCCAAAAATGAAAAACTGAATGCCCAATATTGAAAAAAGTCTGAGCAGAATCTGACTAATTATTCTCGTGAAAAAATAGTGGGGATATTTACACATGGTGTAGATGTATATGACCCACCTTTGAAGCGAACAGTATATACTTATATATAAATATACAAAATGTATGTAATCATTGTGTCTTTATTGTATATACATCAGGAACCTATTATCGAAACAAGGCATGTCCATTTCTGGGCTGACAGGGATTGTGGTTGAATAATATTGTTTATAACGTTTCAAACAAAGTTTTGGTTTTAAACAATATCAGATCCATACAGTTACTTCTGTATTTGTGTCGATCTGATATTTTTTGAAACTAAAACTATGTTTGAAACTTCATATACAATAATATTCAACCACAATCCTTGTCACCGCGAAAATGGACGTGACTTGTTATGATAGTAGGCTCCTGATATGATCCACTTTCAGAACAGACATGATACAAAATTAAATTAATACAATGAGTCATACAATTATTGCCACATCTCAGTACGATATCATTTTCGATTCATCTCACTTTCCTTGACTCCATCGATGCGGTGATAAATCTCTGGACCTGCTGTAATATCTGAACTGCATATCGAGTGACTGTTTTTTCTGCACTCGGCAAAAAACTGGTCGACCACCTTGGATGATTTAACCTTACAAAGAGTCCTTATCGAGCCATAAGTAAAAGGAACTCCAGTTGGCATTCATATATTCCATAATGATGCATACATTATCTCCACCTTACACTCTGTTACATCCACCACCATATCTGCTATATTAAAATACGTCCCTGATAACTACGTGGGGAATCAAGAACATCGGCAGTTTATTCTAAAATTTAAACATAAACCTACCAGTAATGATACTAATACACCCATAACTCGCTTTACGGTCTAGATACAAAATGGCAAAGCGAAAAGCCGGATAACAAAGCAATTACGTTGATCCAAATTCAACTAAATTTTATAAAAATACAAGGATTGAATGCCCGTTGAGTTGGGCAATAGTGTGACAAACAATTCACGTGAAAATAATCTGTCAAGACGTCTTCACACTATGGAGATCTATATACTCCACTTTCGGAGTGGATATCTTTACACTGTGTTGATCCATATACTCCGCTTTGGGAGCGAACATGGTATAAGAAGAAGAATAAAAATCATGATAGCGCTTATTTTTACAGCGGGTCTAATTTTTGGGAGAACACGATACTAAAGCTGCCAACTTAAAAATAATTCGGGAGATTATAGATGGCTTTTAAGTTTACGAAAATGCTTTTAAATTTCAAAATTATATTAGGTGAAAACGACCAAATCACAGAGTTGAGAATTTAAAATAAACGAGGAGCGACCAGGAAGTATGTTCCCTCTCGTACGTGGGAGGGAATGTGCCTTTGGTATATTTTAAAACAGATAAAAATTAAGAAAACCGAGGCATCTGGAACAATTATTATTGTATAATATTTCCGGCATAACTAACGTTAATTCGAAACTGTCCCGGTTAATCTGGGACCATTGACAGCCTTGACCATTATGGAGGGCAATTGTATTTAACTAAAATACTCCGAGCATTCATATCTTCCATCTGAGTGAAGTGAGTTCAGACGGATGCCATTATATAAATTTCTTGGATATAATCCATCTAACTCTCTCGATGGGTTATATATTATTTAAGATTCTATTTACAAATCCGCAGTACGTTGTCGACTCAACTCCATCATCAAAACATCAATCTCGTATTAATGATTGACCCCATTGTCTTATATCTTCATTCCAAAGGAAGTCGTACCACGCATCCTTAATATACATCGTAAGCATTCAATTTCTCTACTTAATACACGGTTGCTTTCAGACTTCGCAAGGTGCCGTGATTAACTCTTAAACAGCACTATAAAAATGCATGCATTTAATTATTTACTTTCACTTACTACAATTTAGATTCTCACACACTCCGTATGGAGTTGAAAATTACTCCATCTATTCTAACTAGAATAATGAATTCATTTTTTAATAATACATCTTCCACTGTTACTCCTAAATAATCCATCTAAAATCTTCGTTTGTCATATGAAATTCAGCGTGGTTGTATACGATATAAGATTTTTACAAACAATGATGGGGAGTATATGGAATATGAAAACATGTATGCATTGGTACATTATTGTGCACAAGAATTGTTTGTTGGACAGATTTTTTTAAAGTCCTACAGACGTGGGAATCGATCCCACATTCTCCGGATTATGAGTTGCGCATGCTAACCTCAAAGCTACCATGGAGACAATGATATACTCGCGTCTAATGAAATTATACTAATTTACATTTATAAACATTTAAAAAATCATTTACTTTTCATTTAATTTAGTGTCCAACCAATTCTATGCGGTTTTATTATAGCTGATTAAAATACCACAAAAAGTGACCAGGCACATTTACGTTACTATTAACTAATATATAAGCCGTTTAATCTAGAGCCATTTATTTTAATTAAAACTAATTTTCCAGCTGTGATGTGCTAAAAGGCAAGTGATTAAAATAAATAAACAACTTCAGGTGACTTTAAAAGTGAAATATATTTATAAGTTTATAAACTTTTTTTATCAAATGTGTGAAGACAATCAATGAAGGCATCCAGATGTCGTTAATATATACTACTAATAGACAGGAGGTATGTTTAATTTTAATTTTAATTTTGGTTATAATTCTCGGTAAGTAATATCAGAAATCAATTCGCAAAATATAAACTATTGTATGCCATATATATGATAAGTCTAGCATTATTTCCTGCAGGAAAATATGTGCGTAAAAATGATTTTTTCTTCATTGTTGATTCCATTAAATACGTAATTATTTGTTGGTTGTTATAAACTATATGTACGATATTAAAACATAATGTTTTCTATTAATGAATATACATTCTATTGTTGATAATATATGGGAAGTATTTCCAAAGTGAACTTATTCTGACATGTCAAATATTAAAGAGAACATTTTGAACAAGTATTTTTTGTATAAAATAACTATATAACATGTTTTTCTACGTTTATTGTTGTTTTTAATATTTTTAAAATTGTTTCTACTGGTTTACATGCCAAATGGTTATTATATGCAAAAAATACTTGTTCAAAACGGTGTACTTCACATTTCGAAATAATGGAATAAATTCACATAGGAAATACTCCATACAATAATTTTGGATGCAATTTGAAGTAATGTATTTAGGCAAAATACTTGCGCCGATTCTGTATTTGGCGAATTGTACTAATTTAGTTTCCCAGAAATATTGATGCTACATTTGTCCAAGCAGATTAATCTTAGTGTCTCATTCTAGACAATACATTCATTTTACAAATGATATACTCGCAGTTCATGATTGTAGCTTCTACTTCACGTGCCACCATCACGTACAGCTCTGAGGATCATTCTCACTGCCTAATCTAACTTCCGTCGCTTAAATGTTTCTACATATTTTTCAAAAGATATATAGCACCCCCAGAAGTACACTGTCGTATATCAAAATAGTCCATTTTTCATAAAAGCAAAAACAAAGTTTTTAATCCATTTCAATGTACTTGATTTAATCTGGCTTTACGGTGTTCATTTTTTATTACTATAGAAAAACGGGAATCCAGAGATTTAAGGACATTGTTTTATTACAGTTACTAGAAAAGCTTCTCTACATTGTATTCAGTTCATATAATAAACACTGAAATTTTCAGTATGTCTTGCTAAATATTTTTTGTAGAGAAATTTTAGTTTTCTCCTATGTATAATAGTTTAACATCATTCATAACTCATAACAACCAAATTCAGACATGACAATATACCTCTAGATGTACCAAATATGTGTAAATGATAAAATCACAAGTTTTTATCAAAACATGTCAAAAAAATATTTATACAACTGTTTAAATAATGTTTTCTAAATGCATATGCATTATTATAGTATATACTGTTAACCTTCATATAATATAATCTACAATCCTATCCATATAAATGCCTCGCTATCAATCGCGTTAATAAATGTATAAAAATCAAATCCAACAGAGAAAATGTAACTAGTTTTCCCCTCCGCCACTCGCCACGCATCCACAGCTCTTTACGCGGGCGTATACCGTGGCGTAAATAACGTAAGGGGCTGAGTGACGTGCCTCAAGGTCAGGGAGACGAACATACTTCAATGAAACTTTGGGTCGATTTATTTTGTATGAACGATCATTCGTTTTGCAAAAAAAAATAGTTATTTCGGCATTCGTTGCATGAAACGAATCTATATTTATTCAAAACAGCGTTATGCAAGTACCGTGATCTACGCTATTAATAATTCAATTCCGATCCGTACTGTTTTAAGGATCGTGTTATTCGAGGGTTGATGTGTACGGTATTTGTTTTATAAAAAGACGACGCACAAATAGGTAACTTACTCTGATAGGTGAATATTTATTGTTTTTAGGCCAATACGTCGCATTATTTTAGCGTCCGTTCGGTGAACTTTGATAGCGCAAAGCGGTAAATAAATATAATAGTAAATAACAATTCGACAGTGGCGTGTTTTTTTTTTTTAATTTTATTTTCTATTTGATTTGTCCTACAGAAAGAAAACACACAACGTACATGCGTGTAGCTGTACAAACACTGGTAAAATGCGCGGGAAAATATTCTTCACAGTGGCGAATTTGGAATATATGTCGTTATATTTTTCAGAAAAATTTACGTTGCAATTTTTTTTAAATAATTACTTTTACTAAAAAAAAAATCAAATCTCCATACCCAGCCGGTATTAATCAAGAACTTACGGATAGACATTTTTCAATATAATATTATCGAATTATGAGAATAAAAAAAATTCTAAACAGAATTTGTGAAACATTGAACATTGTTTCAATAGTTAAATATTAATTTAATTGTAAACAACATGAAGGTTTAAACTACAATATACTTGAAAACAATATAGAAGTTAAAATTGTGAATTATCAACAAACAAACGCCGAATTTAATAGAGCAAGATTTCATTTAGTATTTTATTTTATAGTGATTTTTAAATTACGCTTAATTACAAATTTATAAAATTTGGTTGATAGCTATTTCCATTATCACGTAAAAGTTGAAAAAACGTAACAAGTGACACTATATCTCATTATGAAGTGTAACTGCTCTAAAAACCTTCACACGGAATTAAGGTAATAAATCAAATTAAATGTACACACGCAACAGTTTTCGAAATATTTTACAAATAAATTATTGAAAATCGTAGTGGCATAGTGGCATTCGTAAACGTATACTGTACACCTCTACGGAACCGAAGGTCTCTGGTTCAAATTCCGTCGCTGCATAATGATTTTTAAATATTCAATTATATGGTATCCTATGTATGTATGTTATATGTTTGCTCACCGCCCAGATATAATGTAGCCTGAAGCTGCCGAAAGGCGAAACCCGGGTCGCTAACAGTGATCTCACATATGGAAG
>JAGVSQ010006650.1:0-16120 GCA_022683975.1 Rhyacophila evoluta | reverse complement strand
GTGTAGATCCATATGCTCCATGTTGGGAGCGAACATGGTATAAAAAAAAAAAAAAAAACTACTTCTACTACGCCAAATTGTAAGCTTTTAAGCAATTATTTGTAGTATGGAAGAACCTTATAGTACATAAAGCATCAATAAAATCAATTCCGACGACTTCAACAAGCATTTTAAATAGTTATTTTGTAAAAAAATATGTGATAAAAATGTTCTTCCTTAAATTTTGGCCTGGTGGAATATATTCACTTTGGAAATACACCTCTCATAAATATAGATGTAATATATATATAACGATGATGAATTACCTGTGCTATTAATAAGTAGACGATACTATCAATTACTAGATGAAGAGTACTGATGAACAATATTTTAAGAATCATTTCATGGATATATATCGCAAAGCTTTGAAAAACATATACGTATATTTGTTTGTTTTCTATATTATATACTACGCACATCACGATATTATTGAAATATTTATTTATTCTCATCGAATTATAAGCTTCAATTACCTAATATATAAATATTTCTCTACATATATATATATATCTATTACAGTACAAAGACAGTATTATAAGTTGATGAATAGTGTTTGGTTGGCTTACCTATTGGCTGAAAATAAATCACTGTATACTTGCTTGTTACTATTTCAATATCACATAACACATATTCAATGAATTTAATATATCAAATCTCTTTAAATTACATAATTATACTAAGTTTATAAACAAAAATAACCAATATTCAAAAAAAAGACAACTGTAGTAAATGGGACGATATAACGACAAATTTCATAGTTCGTATTCAGTCATATAATATATGGAAATTATTATAATAAACGTTTTACAAATTAAACGATAATATATACCAACATTTTATAGTGTGTTTGAGAGTATAGAAAATTCGTATTTGTTTATGAACGTGGAAAATATTTATTTATAAAAATACACGAATCAGGGATTAACATAGTGTTTACGAGTATCGGTTGTAACGTATTAGTTCAAATTCTAGCTGTGATAGAAAACAATAATAGGATATAACATAATTCCCACGTAAAAAGACCGCATCTACTATTGATATAAATATATTTAGATAATAATGAAGATTTATTAGAACTGTATAATTTTTCCTATATCTTTAAATTCCCATAAAATTCATTAGGTTTATTGTATATACCTACATCAGTTTTGAGAAGTATAATACAATAAAACTTTGAAGACTTGAAAAGACTTGTGAAAAAAGACGAAGAGCGTCACTTGAAAATGAAGAGGATGATTGCGGAGAGGAACCCTTTGTGCGGTGTCAGATGAAGTTTTGATTGACAGCCATTGAATAGGCACGGACTGGTGAGTTTATTTTATAAATAATATAAATATATGCATTTCAATTTATATATATTATTATCAGATGAAAAATCAAATCAAATTGATAATATCATGTATTAATGGATCACGTTCATGAATATACATAATGGTACGTAGGTGTTTGGCTGATTGTGTGCTATTCAATGTCATGTCTTATTATTTTATTTAAATTTAAAAATTAACCATCAAAATCTTAGACGTATTTTGTTTACATTTGAAGCGAATATTTATGATTAAAATTTCATTATGAAATCACAATCGTAATAACTATTAACTAAAGAATTAAAATTTAATGTCTATATTGTGTTTACACTTGTGAGAATGGGGCGTTGGCTAATTATATAAAAAAATAATTACATTAATCGAGCTAAAAAAAATGAGAAAAGGGCATTGAGTAATTTTACTTATTTTTTTACGAAAAGTGGCGGTATACTAAAAAAGATTGTAAACCTATGATTTATGAAATTTACTTTCGGCGTAGACTATGATTGTGATATCTGAAAATATCACAATCATAGTAAAGGATTTTTGAAAAAAAAAACAACACCTGTCTCGATTTACCAGTACGGCTCTGATGACGAGTAAGTCCTTAACGTCGTCAGCTATTCACTTTTGTTTTCTTACGAATGGCGCTTACAGGAGCGGATGCCTGCCATGTTTTTTTTATTATTTCGACACCTATTTAATTATTATTATAACTATAAGAATTAACTTTGAACACAAAAGTAGAAAAAAAATATCAAGTCAGCCCATGGCATATGACTATGAAGGTACGTACTCAAATGTATATTATTTTTAAAGGCACGAAAACATCACGTCGATACAATTTTTAAATTTTTCTTTCCAGTTTTAAATAATTCAGAATTTTTCTTTTCGTTTAATTTAAACCAATAATTAAATATTCAAATTTACATCCAAATTATTCTTCTTCTGTTGAGTATTTCAGAATCGTACATACATATGCAGAATTATATCTAACCGAGTATCAACTAGTTTTGAGATATTTAAGAAAATATAATATTACATACATATGAGTTCTTCAATGTACTACAATATTATTTTCAAACGAGACCAATATCCAAAGATTTTTTCGGTATTATTTAAATGAGATATCTTCAATCAATTATTTAATAAACTAAAAAAATCTTAAATGAGTTAGACCTTTTTGTATATTATATACGTCGAATTACAAATGACGAATTCAATTCCCGTATTTGCGAGTTTATTATAAAGAAGTAGAGTTAAATTGGACGCACTATGGATTGAACTAAAAATCAAGTCCTCTAATAACAATCCGTTATTTTCGGATGTCGTCCTTCATATAGAAAGTGTATTAAGTTATATATATTATGATTATCGAATTAAATCTATTTTGAAAAATTGGGGGCTACCTTCTTTTTTTTCCACGGTCGATACTAAATGTTTTCAATGTTTCTTTTGGTTTTAAATATGTTTTTAATTGATTTTTCTACTGATTTTTTTATACGGTTTTTCTATACAAAAGTATTTTTCTTTTAAATTTTGTCACAGTGGAATAAGTTCACTTTGGAAATATATCCCTCATATCTACAAATCGTGGATGAAAGTGTTCTTTGAAGTTTATTTTAAATATTAATTGTTAATCATATTTGTATTTTTAAATTTGTAAATGGCCATTTTTTCATTGCTATTAAAGTGTCATGTAACACAAGACGCAAGTACCACCAAATAAATTAACGTTAATAGATGCACACGAAATTACTTAGGATATAAAATAAATGCAACGGTATTTAGATAGACATGCCATTTGTTGACCTCCAGACAACTGTTCACATAGCGTAGTATTACTAAGAAAGCAATACTTGATAACTCCACAATTAGCAATCAAAACAAATATGGCCAGAACGACGAAAAGATTTTCATGTATGAGTTGAACAACCTCACATAACGATGATTTTGTGTTTATTCTTGTTCGATACTTATATCGTTTATATATTTTATATTGTTCATATCGATAACATAAAGTGCAAATTTGTTCATTCAGTTTTTGACAATTATATAAGAGAGTGTAAAAACTGATTATTCTGATGTTTATATTTGCGATTATTTTCAAATAAAAAACACCTTTTAAATGACTTATTTGTAGAACTACTTACAAACGACACACTTTTGACAAATCTGAATAAAAAATACCGGAGTTATTTATGTTTTGCTATTAGTAGGTCTCAGAGTCTATTGGCGTTAGTTTCGATATAGAGTGTATTCTCGATTATTTGGTTCTGGCTTATCCGGTTTCCAGATTATCCTTGTTAAATACAGTTGAATTATAGATTTTTGCGTGTTAGAACAGTACATTTACCGCAGATAAGAAAGCGGTATAATGAAGAAGAAAATTTGTTGCTGTGAGAGATAAAAAAATGAGAAAACATTGAAGTTGGACAGACATTTTTGAGTTTGCTTGAGAATCCGTAGAGCAACTTAGATTAGTCAGGCCACGACTGACAAACAACGATTCATCTGTAATATTTTTCCCAAAGTGGAGCATATGGATCTACATACTGTGAAGATATCCACTCCGATAGTGGAGTGTACGAATCTCCGCAATGTGAAGACGTCTTGATACATTTTTTTCACCAGACTCGTTCGTTAGACAATTGGTCAACACAATAGGTATCCATTCCTGTATTTTCAGATTTTTTAAATCCGACAGATGGGGAATTGAACCCGCAATCCCGGATCGCTAGGCGCGCACGCTACCAACTACGACAACAACTGTAATACTTTATATATTCAGCATAGTTTTTCGATTATCCGGGTCACTCCTCGCCAGCATTAGCAAAGTTAACCGAAGAGAATACAATGTATTTGAATGAATAAATTGTTAATATGTATATGCGGAACGACAATTTTTCAAAATATAATAATGAAAAAACCGGATGGTTCACAATATTAAAAATTATAACTGTAAGTCATCAGAGAAAAAAGATTTATAATACTTTAAAAGAAGTGTTTTTTTCCTCTCCATTTTTTGACAATATCCAATACAATACATGATCGAGTTAAAATGCTGGATGTTCTTAACCATAATAGTGCATTTAACCGCATTATTTCATTCGAGACATTGTCAATAATAAGTCCACCGAAAAAAGCAAATACAAACCATCACGTACTTGCTCAAAAAAGATTTGAGTCAATACGAAAAATAAAATATCAACCTAACTGCGTACGCGTGGACATATTTTTTGTTTGTGTACTTTTTAGGTAACATCGATATTGTAACTCCACAGAAAGATTCACCGCATAAATTTAAAAATGAATCAGAAAAAATATTATCCAATACAATTTTTAAAACATTTTAAATAACTGTGTTAGTTTTTTTTTTTGTCTATTATATATTTAAGAATATATTTTAATTACAAATTTTCACATTTATTATTTATTAAGCTGAGTGTGTAATTGATGAGAATCCGTAAATGAAGTCTGTTAAAAATAATACTATTGTATTATTGGTATCGATCGTCATGAATGGCTTGGCTGACCAGAAGAAGAAGCTCGTGCCACTCCACACGATGGCAATCATCCATGGGTGAGGGGTTTTCTCACCGCAAGATTGCTATCATCTTTCATGCACCAACGTCTCCAGTTTTTCTTAATACCCATAAGCGACGTTTTGTAATTCAAACTTTTTGGTGATATCAAAAGTTACATTAATTCTTTGTCAGAGATCGATTTAAAAAAGAGGTATATATTATTCAGAAAATAGCATTTATATTGAAACAATTATACATTTAATAAATGATTAAATAATATCCATATACATGTATGGCTATGCATGTGCATGTGAAGCATTCGGATGTAGACACAAATTTGATAAAATTATCACTTTAAGTACAATTAAGATCATGTTCATCAGTGACAAAAATATGAATCTCGTATCACAAAATATTAAAGAAATATTTAATTGCATTTGGATGTAACAACTAAAACCCTTTAAAAGCATAAAATCTCAGGAAGTTGTAAGAAGTTTTAATCTTCCTTTTTTTACTTGTTTCCGATTCACAATTGATTGATATTTATTTCATATTTTTATCGATCTGCATAAATATATATTAATGTTATAGGAGTTGAAATAGTTTATTTGGCTCTCCTGAATATTTTACTTTATGTAATTGCATCCATTTGCTTTTCTACAATAAATATATATTATTACGGATAATTGTAATATTTAGTTACAACTTACAAACAAAAAGTATTTATAAGCCGTCCATATATCTTCCTGTATTAAGATATAAATATATGCGTTCAACGTGTATTTACATGCAGGATATGCATTAAGACATTTTTTTACTCTACTGAAATCTAAATAGTTTGTATTCATCGGAACACAAATATTAAATAAGAATTTTTAGCAATTTTATATTGCGTGCTAATTTTTAAAACTTATTAAATATCACACTTTGTACTGATTAAAATAACAAACAGACAAACAGATTAAACAAGTTATTATAAGTAATATTAATTAATTTTTTTGGAAATATGAAACAAAGTTAAAATATAACTGCTTAATCTGTTTGATAAACTAATTAATATGGTGATGCACAGTATTTTTTGTGTTTTTTGACTCTTCCCTTGATAATATTAACACAAGAAATTAGAAAGAAAAGTTGGTAAGTCAGAAATGCTGAAATTTTATCATTGCATTGGTTTATGGTTTACCGATATTTCAATTGATGTCTCTATATCGGAAATGGTGTATTAGATTTAGAGGTTTCGATCAACGCCGAGGAAATACTTTGCGGTAGACAGTAGCCGTGGTTATGCGAAGTTATGGTTTTGTCTGCTATCGGTTCACCGCTAAGTATTAGATAGGTACAATCCCGCCACACCAATAAATAAAAATATATATATACACATTATCATTCATTTCTATTATTTGTAGATCAGCTTAATTTGATACTTTCAATATCGAGCGTGAAAAGGGAAATAGATGCAACGTCAAGCTTATTTTCAAAATAGCTTATTTGATGTCGTCTCCTCCAAGGAGTGAAGCATATTAGACCGCGTCCAGGCTGGGCCAAAAACAAGCGAACGAAGGCTTAAAACAGTACAAAATAAGCCTTCGTTCTCTTATTCATTGCTCAACCTGGACGCACCCTTAATCTCAACAATGTAATGATAACCATTCCGCAAATTAAGAAAACTAACCTGGGCATTGTCAGGACGTATTTTTGGCAGATAGTTTTGTCCACTTTACAGCTTGTTATCGATAATCGTAATGTATGCAAATCAATACACGTTTTATCAAAAGGATGAAAGCTGCAAATATCGATTTTGTTTTTCATTTTGGCTTTTAATTTGGAAAAAAAGAAGGGTCTCTAAAATTTGCGACAAAGAAATAGACCACCGCATAATTTTACTGATTTTTTTTTTAAATAACTTAATTAATCAATATTAAATTGGGAAAATAGCACATCAGTCTAGTCTTCATACATTTCAGAGTTGCGTATATTTAATATTTTAACGTTGGTCCAATATTATAAAATTAAAGTTTTTTGTGCCTCTTGTATTTTCTTTCTGTTTGGGTTACGTCCTTTAGCCTTTCTCGATATGATATTATATTTCTTATTAATATTAGCAGTTTGAATGATCGGCATAATTTATATTATATTTTAACGACTCGCCTTTTTATAGTAAGCATTTTGTTTTTAATAACCGAGAGCACGATTAATTAATTAGAATTACTGGAACGAATTCTACTTAAGATAAGTATCAATTTAATATTATAACATACCTAATGTCGCATTAAAGTATTATTCAAACACAGCATACGTATATCTATGTCTTCTTCTTAATCCCTTCTCTAAATGAAGCATATGGACACCACATACTTCATCCAAGAATTCTTTTCACCCGACAACATTCTTGCACCCTCCTAGATCATATCTGCATCCCGCAGTTCCGCCGAATACATTATACAGATAGTATAACATTTAGCGGTCTATCAGGACTCAGAGAAATGGTTAAATAATAAGCAAGCAAGGTTAAGATTTTCTTGAGGCATCCGCACTATGTAGCTGAGCCAGGTCCAGAGTTGCAGCTTCACTTTGTGGTGCATAGCGGCCACATGTTCCGTCGTATTATCTCCTCGTTTCGAATGACACCATGCCACCTTATCCCTAGGATCCACCGCAGGCATTTGTTCTCACATATCTATTAACAGTTTATTGTTCATTTAGTCTTTAATCCAATAGTTAATATTAACTAGAGAAATCTTTCGATTTTCTAGAAATTCTCTGTACACTCAGTGGTTCGTGATTCATTTTTTAACATTTCAACTGCTAAACAAAGTTCTATCATAATTTGTGATATCAGCAGGAAATGATAATAACATTCACTTTGGCGTCTTTTTGTCTTTTAATAAAATAACACTAATGCAAGCTGTAAATATGGAAGGTAGGGTGTTTATAAAGTAACGGTAAATCATTTTTCGTTGCAAGTTTCTCGCTGGGATCCTAAGATTCAAAATCATCGTATTATACATTCGAATGGATTGAAATATTTTTCAATATTTGCCGATAGTATAGTTGTTATAACGTAGTCAAATAATATACAACAAAATATCAAGTCATGTACAATATTAACTAATTGATATGACGATCAAATCATTATTTACGTAAAATTTCTTAAATTAGACCTTCCACATTTCAACAATAATAAAACTTAAATATGACTTAGTCTACATGAAATATATTAATCATGGACGGCTTGTTATCGTGGAGATTTAACAACAACAAAATATCATTTAAATATTGTAAGGCCACAGACATAATAGAATAGATGCCGCGTTGACAGAGCGACGGAGGCAAAATGACGAACACAGAGATGCAAAATAGCTATAAATAGGCGAGCAGCGAGCAAGTTGTTTTGACGACAACGTGTCGTCGCACTGCCGAACTTGAACACTCATTTATTTATAACTATTTTACATCTCTGTTACGGTCGCTTCGCCGCCGTCACTCTCTTATCGTGCCTAAATGTAAATAATTTATTCGCTTATTACTTAGAGTACTTGAATAAGTTTGACACGTATTACAGAAGTGTCGACTTTTGTGTTACTTGTCATTTCGTTATTTCACACTTATATGAATATTCCAAATTCATATAAGCATTAATAAAATCGGAGTATGAATGATACTATCAATTCAAAATTAAATACTAAAAACATTAAAAAAGTGATATAAGAACTTGACCATTAACGATAACCAAAGTACTTCAATCAAAGTAAGATCAAACCGATCTTACCACTTGGGTATGAAATAAATATTATGCAATTAATCCTGCGAGTTTTTCCACAATGAAATTGCAGAAATGCAAATAATAATAAAAAAGAAACGTTTCCAGAGAATTTTAGATTCTTGTTGATTCATTCTCTACGGCTTAGTAATAATAATACGTCCACAGGAAGAAAAATAATAAAGCGAAGCACTATTTTCTAATTATTTTGTTTAAAAATCCGATAAATATATTTATACTGAAAAATATGACGAATGCCACTGGCGTTGATAGAAAATACTGACTCAACTTCCGGACGCGAGGTGCGGTCAGCCACACAGAGGCGTGCGCCGCCGGTCGTAAAAATAAAATGCATCAAAAATAAAATAACACAAAACACCTATAATATAACTGGACTCTGAATAATTCCCGCGATCGTTTATAAACTATATTTAAACCAGACGTAATAACGTACAAATGATACGTATATATAAAATATTGGGTAGATACTGTGGTGTTAAGTGATTGTGGCGACTTTTTATCGTATTTTGTTAAATTATTTATGAGATATGTAAGGATGAATGAGTTTATTAACGGTGTCTTTAGTTGAAACGGTCTCTACCGAACCCGTGGTTATGTTTGACCACTATTCAAATATGAATAACTTCGCTAAAAACGCCACTCGACTAAATTCATCATCCGTTGTTCAATCACGTATATTTTTTTGTAAATACTTTTTTTTAATTTTGTCATCCGGTCATTACCCATCGAAGCATTGAACGGAAAACGATTATTTATTAAAAAAATGTTATTCCAAGAGATTGCGAATGTGCTCGTCGTGATGAATAATTAAATTCACATACTTTGAAATTTGAAGCAATCCTTATAAAACTTTAAAAATAAAATGCAAAGTCCACATTAAATAAGTTATTTAATTCAAAACTCATTTTACTATAACATATTTTTTAACTGAATTCAGTCGAAAGTGAAGTATATGGATTCACACAGTGTGAAAATATCCACTCCGAAAGTGGAGTACATGGTTCTCGGCAACGCTTATTATTTTTTAGATTAAAATTCACGAGAATTATGTCTCAAACAATTGCTCAACCTAATGGGCGTCCAGTCCTGCAAATATGTTTTTTTTTTAAATCTAACAGATGCTAGATTCCGCGTTCCTCGGATTGCTAGGCGTGCACGAAAACTTCTAAGCTATCAAGGAGACGGTGATATACAGGGCTGTTGAGTTTGAGTCAGCGGAGTCGTGACATTTTAGGCCGAGACGGAACAAATCGGCCGACTTCAACTTTTTATTTTCTTTAATTAATATCATTACGGCATGCATCAAATGTCAACGAATGTATATGATTGGGAATTCTCGGACTACTATATGTTGGAGAGTTTCTCCAGTTATCTCGCTTACGTGTATAATACTTGTTTTTCTTGTTACGTCTTCAGTCATCATTTGCGGTTGCTTTCACGTTTTCTATCATGAAATATTATTACATGACTTCTCTGATATATGTGATAAAATAAAAACTAAAGTCGGAGTCGGATTCGGAGAATAGGATAAAGTCGGAAACGTAAAATTTTAGCCGACTCCACAGCCCTAGTTATAACGAACAAAAATCTATCGTTTTACTCTATTTCGTGGGGCAAATTACCATAGAACTTATGACCATCTAAGAAGCATAATGATAGCGAAGGATCTGTTTAAGTATTACATACACTAACATACATACAAAAAGCTGCAGTGTGGAGATACCGGAAATGACTATTAGGGCTTTATCTTATTTATTAAAATAACTGCATATATTCGAATTTCATAGTCGATTTTTTAAAAACTTAAAGTCATTTTCATCTTATATATTAGGTACGGGGTATTAACATTCGACTATTGATATGCTTTTTTTATTATATATAATGCACGATATATATATTACTTCTTACAACTTGATTCCACGGCAAAGTTTCGAACGCAATAAAATCCCAAGTAGTGTGTTTCTCAGTTGTGGAAAATGGTACTATTTCATTTTATGGCGCATAATTGCGGAACCGGACGGGTATCGACACTATACCATAGCTCGATATTATTCCCATATAGCTGTACTATAATGAAATCCTTGTAATTTATTGCGTCAACATTTTAAAACATCGGGCATTTTTTTCGAAAGTGAAACATCAGAAAATATCATCAGATACGAAAACGCCTATTAATCTGAACACTACGTTTCATACTGCATACTTATACGATATATTTGGAAAACTACAACGAACTAAATAAAAAAACTAGTATTTTTTTGATTACAATATTAAATAAAATATACAAGTGTTTTACATGGTAACTATTTTAGATTAAATATATGCAGAAACTTTCAACAGAATGCTGTTCTCTTTAGAAACGTAATATAAATAATACCTGGATAGTATGTATAACATACAACAAAAATACACTCGTGTGTATGTCTGTCTGTCACAAAAACACCTCCGAAACGGTAGACAATGGCGTCGTGATTTTTTGACAAATAATGTTGATTATCATCTCTAGCTTAATTGTTAGTGTTATATTTAGATACGTAGAACCTAAAAACTGTTCAATATTTTTGACTTGTCAAATCAGACATTTATTAGAAACATTCTCATACTGTGTTGATTCTATTTTATTAATAAAAAAGAATTTCATAGCGATTTCCTATTAAGATATATCCACATATTAATGGAAGTAATAACACAAGGTTTATCTCGGTATTTACATTGTTAAATTCATATAAAGTAATGTTTAGTATTTACCATAAAATTGTACACGTATAATGTTAAAAAAATATTATTAAAATCGATGGACATATCGGAGTATGATTCGTTTGACTAGGTCACAGTTAACAAAAAAAACTTTTAGAAACTTAAGATTTCAGCAATAAAATGGCTATACTTTAATTGTAATTTTACATTCGCCAGCGCTAAGCTTTGTTTTAAACACAATTAATGATTTTATAAAGAAATTTTACCACACAAAATAATTTAAAACGATCTCAAAAATGCGAGAAGTAAACATTTTACACTACTATTAATAAAAATATTCAACTTTACATTTTTAACACAACAATATACAGATACTACCGCGCTATATATAACATAATAAAAAATACCGTATCATTTAGAGAAATCTATGTTCCGTATTTTTATATCAACAAATTTAAAGGCAATCAATTTACGATATGTACAATATACTTAACTGTGATTATGTGTCACTGTTCGCAAATAATTATTGATCAGTTTTATCAATAACATAAAAAATAAAATATTACTAATGCGTTTATATACAGCTTAGAGCTTATTTTTTAAATTCGACTAAAAATATATCTGACTAGAAATAGATTTTCAAGAAGTTGTTACTTCCACATTGTCGTATATATGAGAATAAATTCAGATATCTGCCAAAATAACATTGAAGTTTCGTAATACCGTTTAGGATTCTTACCAAGGTTGGCTGTCATGGCTTCCAGGTCTTTGGGCTTCCGTTTTCTTGGTCGGCCTTTCTGTCGTGGGGGTCCAGTCGGCGCAGGCGTTGAGGATCCGTTAAAGAAAGGTGGCGTCAGGAGATCAGGAGGAGGTCTTCCGGCTCCCCCGCATTCGTTAATTGATTCATAGTGTAATCTAAATAAATATAAGAAATATTAGTATTCAACAATGATATCATAAGTGAACATCTATGAATTGATATGAATCGTTTAACGATTTTAGTTGGCCTAATTGTGTACGACAACGATCAAAATTTCAGGGTTCGCATCTCACACCTGATGAGTGTGAAGTCGATTCCCGCATCTGCTAGATTTTAAAAAAATCTGAAAATGCAGAACTGGATAACCATCGGATTAAAAAATTGTCTGACAAGCAACTCTCGTGAAAAATAGACTGTCAATACATATCTTCACATTACGGAGATTCTTATATACTCCACTTTCGAAACGGTAATCTTAACACTTCGCAGATCCATACGCTCCACTCTCGAAGATAACATAGTAAAAAAAATGTAAGCGATTCATTATGTGTAAACGCTTCATTTTCTCTGAATGATTCATCCACTGCCAGATTAACCCATCTCCAATAAACAAAGAGATAACCACACAATGTATCGTGTAATCAAAACAAATTAGTTTTATTGTTTGGGATTTGAAGCCGAGACCTTTTGATTGTTACTGCGTTTCATCATCTGACACAATTTTACGTAAACGCTCGTTCGCATCATATAAAAAGATATATTTATTGTGAGTATAAAATAATTATTACCTGCAGTAAACAGTAGAATCTCTCATGCCAAAGTGATCGCCTTTGGTAAGTGGTGTATTGCAAAGTGCACAGCAGAAACAGTGAACATGGAAGACCAAGTCTCGTGCTCTCATCACTAGTTCTGACGAGGAGATCGTCGCCTGACAACGAGCGCATCTTTTCGTACCAAATAATCTAGAAATAAAAAACAAAATATTTTATACTCCACCATTCCAATTGTAGGGTTTCAAAAATTATGCATCAGTACCAACGAAACAAATCACTTTTGTAATATGCGATGATTACTACCAAAATTGATCAAATCCATAAAATTAAGCTGTCAACTAAAATTGGCAATTTATTCTTTACTAAAATATCTTCAAGCTGTTACTATCAAACTGATTCAAATAGAATATGTTGATAATTGTTTTCAATATTTTTGGAATTGATTTTGTTTACTGGTTTGCATGCTAAATGGTTGTTTCATACAAAAAATACTTGTTCATAATCTTTTCCTTTACATTTTGGTATAGTGGAATAAGTTCATTTTGTTTAATACCCCCTTCACTTAAAATATTATACGGTGTTTTAAAATCATGGTTTTTCGTGTAGTACAGTCTGACTCAGAAGTGGTGTATTTTGCACGTTTTCAAAACAATAAGCCACCGATCGCTACTACCCGTAAAATTCTTTCCTTACAAACTTTGCACACGTTAAGGGACGGAGCGTGAATTAAGAAAAATAAACGACCTCAAATGAGCTGAGCACAAAATTCGCTACGCGTCAAAATATTTTTTTATGTTCCGCAAATAATATTTCACAGTTGAACCTTTGTGTAATGTATCTACAATAAAATTCGCTACGCCACTGGGCCAGCTCGATAATGGGCCAAGAAGCGAATAGGTCAGGCGCTGTACTTGCACGCCACTGCTTCTCAAGTAGTAAATTAAAAAAAGGAATATAAGAATCTACACTGTATTCGAATACATTTCTTTTTATAGAGCCATCGATTTAGAATATAGAATGTCTATCCATATATGTTACATTATAAATATAAATAGAAGCATATAAATGTTCAAACAGTGCTTATATAGAATAATTTTTCGTCACATTCTCTCTAATCACAACAGTTTTTATAAAATTAGTGTATTGTCTTTTGAAACATCTTAGATAGTATCTCAAAAAGCGACTCAAAATTATATTTGTAATTTATACACATAATCTAGACCAGCGGTTTCCAATCTGATGGCGAGGGTTATTGCCAAGGGAGCGCAAAAATTTGAAATATTTGAAGAAAATGGGTCTTTGTTATTATGGGTAGGGAGGCGCGGAATTTATTTTACGGGGAGGCGTAGTACTACAAAGGTTAGAAACCGCTGATATATATAATAGAAACACCTAATCGTAATGGGCGCCTTTTTATGAAAAAAATTAAATCAATTCTCGATTATTATATATGAGCAATATCTACAAATGTATACTTCTAAAATATAAGATATTATTATTAAAATGGAAGAAAAGGTCTAGAAAGTTAAAAAATGTAGATGTTATAAATCAGTGAACATCTATAAATACGAGTAGGTGGTTCAGAAATCTTTTTTCACAAGGGCGCCTGTTACCCTCGACGCAGCACTGGTTGAAGTTAATTTGACCTAGTAGCGAAAATCTAATCAAATTCTAAAATTCTACTAATAAACTAACAGCAGTAGTTTTAAGACGAATATAAATAAATTTTGTAATCAATTAAAATACTTGTTTAAGTAAATAAAAACTTTGTTTTATTCTTCAAAATGTTTTTTAGAATAACCACACAATCAATATGAAACGAACTCATAACAAAAAAAATCAAAAACAGACTAATAATTTAATTAAATGGTTTTTATGTAAGTTTTTGATTTATCTGTAATTAATATATGGAAAGAATAATTCACAAATAATAATCGTTGTATACTCGTATATATATATCATTGTTCGGTATGCAGCAACGCGTTAGTGACAATACGAATTAAACAGGAGAAGCAAAATGCTATTTTTTTTACTTACATTTGTGAATGAAATATATGGTAATGTAATAATTCAAATTGCCTGTATAAACTTTATTTTAAGTAATAATCTGGCGCAGTTTGAATGAACGCCCATGTATATACATATTTATAATGAATTGTCAACAAAACGTTTATTTCGGTAAATTGATATTGCATGCCCAATGACGTTATGTATTATATATGTACTTCTTTACATGTTAAATAATAATATGTAAAAAGAACTGCACATATCTATTTAATGTGTCTACATAATAATATATTTAATGCACTCCGATATTTTTGCTCACGATCTGGGAATGTAAGCCCGGGTATCGGAGAAAGGCAGTTCTGTGCCAGTATATATATATATATATGAAGGAGACCACCCCTGGACCATCAGTTGATGATGATGATCGATTACTGATGGGAGTTTAAAAATTACTTCCTATTTCCTTGTTCCATTGGATTTTTACACCGCTCGCTAGAACCGTTCGTCGTCGGAAGATTTGTTAATAAGTTAAAAAAATATTTTTAACACTTATCTCGACATTATTATTTTAAGTGATTATTGGTTATAGCTTCCACTATATATGGATTAAATAATAACTGTATTTGGTACACGCATTTTAAATTAAAAAATAACTTAATATTACCTTATCTCTACATACTACAATAGTATAAATATAAGTTATGAAAATATAATGCACACTATACTTTATATATCGACTGTTGAAAAGAAAGATGACGTGAGCCACATAAAACAAATTTTACAGGAGGCACAAAAATGTTTATTTGATGATTTTGAGACGAAATTAAGACATTAGTTAGAAACAACCATAAAGTGCCTAAAGACTTAAGCTGGTATTTTATTTACTCACTATGATATTAATTTAATAAATTATTTAAGAAAACCCAGTAAAATTGATTAGGTAGAATGTTTTTAAATAATTGTTTTTACTGTAGTATTCACGATTGGAGTAATTTTAATCCTTAGTATATATAGTATGTCGACTGTGTACGCACACTCAATTTTTCAAAATAGATTTTAATCAATTATTACAATTAGCGTAGTTGGTAGCGTGCGTGGCTAGCAATCCGGGGAATGCGGATTCGAATCCCTATCTGGTCTTGGATTTTTAAAATCTAACAATGCAGGACTTGATTCCCATTGGGTTGAGCAGTTGTTTGACAAACGATTCTCGTAAAAAGATAAAC
>JAGVSQ010006649.1:0-16125 GCA_022683975.1 Rhyacophila evoluta | reverse complement strand
AATGGGCATCCAGTCCTGCATTTTCGGATTTTTAAAATCCGGCAGATGGGGAATCAAACCCGCATTCGCCATATTACTGAGAGAAAACAATTCATAGATTCCATATACTCCATTTTTAAATGATCATCTACACATTGCTGAGGTTCAAAGGATCTACTTATGATACTGAATATTTTGAGCATTCTCTGGATTGCTATGCGCGCACGATACCAACTACGCTACCAGGGAAACATAATATACACTTATATCATAATTTATTATAAATATCTCGTATTATTAATATTTAATACATCACATTAGTAAATACCTGCCCGCACACTCTTGGCAAGTTCTTGGGAAGCTGTTCCTGGGACACTTACATCACCTATGAAAAGCGCCTCATGTTCGTTATCCCATGGTATACAGCCGCATAACGGGTGTAGAGACGTGGCGGATGGCGGAGAGGAAAGCAAGTAAATACCTGCGTACAATTTAACATGTGGTGTGTAGAAGAGAAAATACTATATCTTCGGTTTGTTTAGCTAGAAAAGGAAGCAGGGACGTATCCTCTTGGTTTTTTTGAATGGGTATTTGAAAGTATCCCCGGTAGCGTAGTTGGTAGCGTGCGCGCTTAGCGATCCGAAAATGCAGGGCTGGTTGCCTTTTAGGTTGAGTAATTGTCTGACAAACAATTCTCGTAAAATCTTCTTCACATTGCGGAGATCCATATTCTCCTCTTTCGGAGTGGAAATCTTCACAATGTGTAGATCGATTTGCTCCACGTCTGGAGCGAACATGGTATATATATTTGAATCACCCTCAACGCGTGTATAGGAAGTGCCAATAGCCATGTTTGGACACGGTCCGCGATCCACGCCGTCGTCTTAGCGATTTACAAATACAATGATTTCAAATGCACGCCTCATTATCTATAATTCTTTCGTGACGCTTCGTTTTTTGACAATGCTGATGATCTTCAAGCGATTTTTATTCTGTTTTTTGTTATATCTTATATCTATCATTGTTTCCACCAACCAGGCTTCGTGTTTTGGCAATTCGAAGTCATTCTCTCGATTCGATTGTTACGTGAACAATCATTTGGACAACCAATCACAACTCGAGATTGACTAACCATAAAAATACTATAATAAAATCGAAGTATCTCCAATCTCCCAACGTGTCCAAAACGTGTAAAGACGGTGCAGATCAATTTACAATAGTCATACTCTTTCAAACTTAAAACCTAAGTTTAGGCACTAATTCAACATTTATGGATTAAATATTTTCCTAGAACGAGTATCAAATTGTATACATTATAATTATCAGATAAAAGCTACTTAAAAAATTGTGTGTTACGTCCCTTTTTCTTTCCATAATTAAAATATTCGCTCCTAACGTCAAGATTGACTAACCATAAATAATCGAAGTATCTCCAATCTTCCACGTGTCCAAAACGTGTAAAGAGTTGATTCAGCATTGAAAAATTCCCTTATGTTCTTTAATTATTATGTTTTGTAAAAAAAACGAAAGATAATTTCTATTTTTGTTCACAAAAATACATTCAATGTCAAATAAATCATCCCTATGGATTTAAATATGTTCTCAAGTGGTCATTTGATACCGAAATTGGATGAGCCACATGTAGTAATGTTATACACATTCTTACCAATTTGGAATAACTTTTCAGTTTTTTTTGTTCGTTATTTGGAAATAGATGACCATTGTTTATAAATTAGGATATCCATTTTGATTGATTTTATGATATTCGTTGAATTGATAGCGGTGAAAGATTTTAGTGTTTATATTATACTATCTGACAAATTTTTGTCCTAACATATCGGTTCTTGTGTCAAAGTTTGAATAATCCAGAAGATACAAGATAGTTTCACGTAGCATTTAACCAAAGTAGACCACCATCTTTTAATCCTCCACTCTCTTGTCTTATTTCTTCAGTTCTATGTTCAGTCTCTTTGAGTATCTTCCAATATATTTTTTTATTATTCACTCTCGTTTTCTTCTGTATTGTCCATTCACAGAAGTCATTCATTTTCTACTTGGGTATCATCTGGGTTCAGTAAATTTTTATCTCGTTCCTCATTTTTTTACCATGAAATGTCACAAATTGAACAATCAAAACGATTATTTTTTATATCTCTTATTTGCTATTATCAAGTTCGATACAATCTTTTTTCGAATGGCAATTATAATACTTATAATCTTTCGCACAATTATTACAATACATATCTTAAAAACCATGTAAAACCAGAATTGCACATGGACAACAAATAAATTACAAAAAACAATAATAAAAATGCATTTGTACTATTCTAAATTCAAATCATTTTCAAAAACGTTGATTCCAAATTTTAGCTATAATTAGACTGGAGTTCCAAATTTATATTTATCATCTTCTAAAATTAGAATTAATTCTGTAAATTCAAATTATTATTAAAAGGTTCTATTCTAAATTATAATCATTTTTAAAAAGTAAGATTCCAAACATAAATAAATCATCTCATAAAACTTGGATTCCAAATTCAAATGATTTACGAAAATCGTAAGCCATAGATAATATTGTCCATCTCTTAAAAATGATATCGTTTCGTGTCATCGCCAAGTGGAATTAATTCAAATTAATACATCGTTTGTTTTATTGAATCCTCCGTCCACACATCCTGTCCCGTTCTGGCTCATATATTATATCTAGACTTATTTACACACACCGATACACTAATTATTACTGTTGGTCCATTTACATTCAAAAAAATACTTCATACATTTTAAAAATTATTACACAATATTCCATCGAACTTATTTATGCCCTCTATATGAATAAATATTTACACATTTTTCTATAAATTAAATATTATCTACAATTAAAACACATTTTATTTTTTTTAATTATAAAACTATTTCATTGATTTGAATCTTCGAATGCAATACAACGAAATATCGTCATTTCTACCGAAAAATGGTAACATCGATCATTTTGTTAAACTGAGAAAACGAGTTAAACCAAAAGAGTTAAAATATGTTCAATTTAAATTTTATTTAATCAACATTAATTTCTTAATTTACTTCAGTGGTCGAATCGCTAAGTAAACATGCTACAGCAAGGAAGGTTGCTTCGTCAAATCCCGTGGATATTTAAAGATGTTTTAATCTAATAAACGTTTGTACTTCCAAATAGTTTAATAAATGGCTCACAACTAATTATCGTTAACATTAATACCCTACTTTAAGCTTTCACATCGTAGAGAACAATATCTTTCAAGTCCGAACACAGTATAAAAAAAAAATCATTACAATGCTTAGTATTAATTTGATTTTCACGTTATATATTACTATAAACGATAGATTTTGCTATAAATGATCAAATCTAAGAGCCACCCGTTTTAATACAAGACAGTAATACTTGAGACTTTCTTTAGTTAAAATTAGTCGCTAAAAGCGTTATTATAACAAATTTTGAATTAAGTCAACTATATTTATATACATTATATTTACAATTTTAAAATTAGTTCCTAACAAATAATACCTTTAATGAATATTTGTGAAATACGTTGTGATATTTTAGTGTATTTACTTAATTATATAATGACAACTTGTATCTATAATACAATAGTTTAATAAAGAAGAAACTTTTTATTTACATGAAGTCGCTACGTAACTTCACGCAGTAAACTTCACTCTCAAATTACATGCATGCAGTGTTTAATCCAACTTGTATGTAGGTAAATACTTGCGTGTGTATTTGTCTTTTTTCATATGTGTACAATAATCTGTCTCAGTCTTAACTAAACAATTCCCGTTAACGAATACAGTGCGTTTATCGGCGTAATTTCAAAGTAGTTTACATTTTAAATTATTATTTACGCGCCGCCCGTGGATTGGTGTGAATCATCACGTCCAGGATTATATCCTTTTTATAATACGCATAGACCAACCAACGAAACCGGTGCTACGTTTTATTTAATTCAAAAATTGATTCCGCGTGTTCTTTTTTTGAATTTTTTTTATTTATTTCAAACATTGATTTTTCATGTTCCATTTTTGAAACTTTTATTTATTTCAAACAATTGTGTTTCGTGTTCCTTTTTTGAAACAACTTTATTTATTTAAAAACTTTTCCGTGTTCTTTATTTAAAAGAGTTTTTCACACATTTATCAAAGATTTGCAATCTTATCGCTGTATTCAATACTGTAACAAGTAAAAAATTGACTTATCTTAATTTTTGATTCTTTATATTAACTATAAGCCAGACGATACATTAACATGCCTAAGCAAAATACATTTCTATCAAATTTACTGTAAAAAATTACGTAACAGTGGGTCTATTCGTTAAAACTGTCATACACCAGAAAAACATAAATACAATATCTCATTACTACTCTCTTTGAATTGTTACAGTATTGAACTAGCAGAGCGATATAATACTTAAAACCAACAAAATTTAATTAGTTTATCTGTAGCCTTTGACATGTATATCGTTACAAATCATAATATGTATTATCATGAAGTGCAGAATTGACCTACCAGCAGTTATACCTGTACGAAAACCTATGGATGTCTTCGAAGACGTTACTTCGAATTTTAAATATTCCACTTGAGTGAGAGTGAGTTTCGAATTTTTTTTTTTACTTCATCAGTATCTTAAATAGAATCTGTTGAATCAACTTTTGGATAATAAATTGCACATTTTATTGCATATATTTTTATTTTAGTAATTTTGAAATTTCTCACGTGTGGTTATTTACCAAACTAGGTTAAGTTAGGTCAGGTTAGGTAAGGTTATTGAGCAACTGTGTAAACAATCATTTTTTTTTCAATTAGTTGACTTAAACATGGTTATAAATCAAATTTAAAATACATAGTAACGGAAAACCAAAGATAAACCAAAAAAATAGAGAAATTAAGGGAGGCTTTTATCCATCATTTGATCTAAGATCTATTTTTATGAAGATAAAATCGACCGGAATCGATAATTAAGTATTTATGTAATTTATATAAAAAATAGCGAATGAAATGAAAAAAATGCAATGATGCATGACTAAATCGGATGTTGATTAAATAATTAATTTAAATCAATGTATCGCTTATAAATATATGTAAAAATAAAACACATAACAGTCGTCTATATACTGTATCTATAAAGTAAATATCTTCACACTGTGGATAAATATATATGCTCCACTTTCGAAGGGGAGATAGTAACCAAAAATATTTTTGAAAACATGTTGAGATACACATTTAATAAATTTAACAGATGGATGTGTCAATTTTACGATAAAGTCTCCGAGAAATTGTTGAAAAATTCTTCCACTTTAGATGCGGGAGTGCATTAAATTAATATTGAAATTGCCCACACCCACGCGTCACCGCTGTGCCGGACCACGGTAGGACAACAGTGTTGTTTCATATTTGAATTGCAATTATTCCGAATATAGAGCGACCGTATCTATGACATTAACACATCGGCCTTATTGAAATCCAGTGAAGGCGTGATATTTCAATAAATATATTATTTAATTAATTTATTATTTAATTTTATACAGCCCAATTACAGACAGATATTTCAATTATTTTCCTTTTTTTATATGTCCTTTTCGACCAAAGACAGGCACACCATATTTTTCACATACTATTAAATAGCGCATGGAGATAACCAAGCTCACCCCAGACCACTTCAATAGCCAATTTATAACAGGTCACAATGATTTTACTGCTAAGCTGTCTCACACTGTCAATTAATATTAACTACATCAATTAATATCTGACAAAATGCGAGTTCGAGTCTCGTTGACGTAAAAGATCAGTGTATATATAATGCGTATTTGACTTTTTGGATACTAAGTAACCATCGTCATAGTTAAATGGCAAAGTAATAGACTGGATCTTTGGAAGAAAACCATTGGATGGCCATGGATGCAGCGATGAAAGCCTGGCAGGGTATGTGGGACGCGTCGACTGAAGGCAGGCACACATACATGTTTTTTTCCTCATATTAAATAGGGCGTGGAGATAACCAAGCTGACTACAGACCATTTCAGTTGTCAATTTATTACAGGTCGCAATGAATTCACCGCTAAATTGTCTCAGTTTGGCCTTGTTAAGCAGCCAATATATCTATGTGGCTGTCTAGAACAGGATGCTAATCATATTTTCCTGGAATGTCTGAGAATATTACAAGATTTACCCAAGTTGGTCCAACCAAGCCAAAATAGCGTATGGAGATAACCAAGCTGACCCCAGACCACTTCAGAAGCCAATTTATTATAGGCCACAATGATTTTACCGCTAAACTGTCTCAGTTTGGCCTTGTTAAGTAGCCAAGATGTCATTGTGGCTGTCCAGAACAGGATGCTTATCACATTCTGTGGAAATGTCCAAGAATGTGTACGGAGCAGGAAGAGTTACTCAAGTCGATCCAACCAGCTGTTGGACCCATCTGGCCATCCGACTTGGTTGCCACAAGGGTAAATTTCATTGCTTTTAAAAATTGTATGCCATCATACAGCGAGCGTGACGATGTCTTCACATAAATGACTTGACCAAATAAGTCTCCATTTTGTTTTCAATTAACTTTTTTATCATTATATTTCTTTAAATTTCAGCACACTTAAGTGCGTGGTAACGTAGGTCTTGGGTAATTTATATTTACTCCCAAGACATTCCCGTCGAATAAAGTAGACTGCTTCTCGATATCAGCTCTGGGATACGCCTGATAAAAACCAGGTGTAAGGGCGGACGGCTGGATTGTGGGCACATTCGGAATGTCCTCTTCAAAGTAGAACATATAAATCTCATTCAACATGAAGACTTGTCTCGACAGATTTTTTTTTATATCAATCTGAAGTAAAAACAATTTATTCAATTTTCAAAACACAATATAACAAAAATTCTTTGTTCCTTTTTCCCACATGTAAAAAATCAACTCGACAACACACATAAAACCTTTTTGACAGCCAGTAAAAAGCATCCAATCTAGGTACCAACGTCAAAATATGTCTAAGGCAAGTATGCTAACATGGTAAAAAAAAGTTTGTGAAGGTTAGAGTAACTTCTTCAAAGATATTCGCTTAGTAATTGCAGCATATGGATCTGCACAGTGCAAAAATGTTCACTCCAATAATAAAGTATATAGATCTTTTGCAACGTGAAAACAATTAAAATCAAATATTTATTTTCAATATATATTTATTCAAAATTATCTCCAGACACTTAAGACAGCCTAAATGTGATCCTTATAATAGAAAATAATACGAAAAACACTAACAAATATATTATCTTAGCTGAGGTACCCGGCGTTGCCCGAGGAAACTTAATATTACATGTATAACGAAATTGAGGAGGGTCTTTTAGGATCTTGTACGAGGGAGAAGGATTATATTTTTAAAGTAGCCCACGATCTTTTTCTGGATGAAATGAGTTTTCCTGGAAAATTTGGCTCCATCGGCACGTACTTTGTTCAATTGCATAGCGAACAAACAAACCGACGAACATTCACCTTTATAAATATATAGATTATCAATTTGCTTATTTGATTTCATTAGACTTCTAATATGTATTATTAACATACATTCAGAATTAAATATATCTAATAACTTTCTTTCTTTTCCACCACGTCCCCAATTGCCTTGCTTAAGCGTATACTGTGGCGTAACGAACAAACAGAAATAAAACTGTCAACACATTTAAACGATAGTTTTTAAATATGTTGATTCTGTCTTCATATAGGCAGCATATATTGTTTTACTATCTAACATTTATTATATAATATATTCACAAAATTAGTAGATAATACTTCTTAAAAATGCTTTATACGATAACCTTCAGATAAAAATCAATCGGTATTTTCGTGCCGCCACTGGCGTATCAAAATCGGTATTAATAAAATGGCCATAATAAACACGCACACTGTCTAGCACGGATGATCACACACGCTCACATTTCAATACACACCTACACACACAGTGGCATGCGCCAGTAATTTTCTCATAAAGTCAATCATGCTTGTATTATGGTAAGGACATATCGAAGCGACGCGATTTAAAATAACGTAGAGTTAACTTTACTATTTAAATCCTATTGTGAAGAACACTAAAAAGAAACTAAGGAACATTAGAAAGGAAAATAATATGGAAATATGAAAACGGATGGAAATGCTTATTTTCACTTTAAAAATAATGCAGCTCTAGAACTGGTTGGGACAAAAACTATGAATGCCTCCGAAAAGTTTGAAATTCTGTCCTCACTTCTTACGTTAGGTAGGATTCCGTTGTCTTGAAAGACTGTTGGATAATATCCACAAAATACATTCAGTGGAATTAAAGGATACTGATATGGCCTGGGAAGAAGTAAAGCGACTGTTGAATGACAGAAAACGCTGGAGTATTCATATGGTAGACATAATAATACTCCACACAGAGGGTGGATATGGAAGAAGAAGTATATATTCTAGGCTTCTTTAATTGATTTACAGCCTGATATAGCGAGTGTTAGAATCTCTTCATATAATTGCTTGATCAACTAAAATTCTTTGAGGATTGAATTTAATGTTTTTCAAATTTACCATTTAAAATAATTGGTATTTACTTTTGTGGTATTCCTGTCGAATGAAGTAGATTGATTTCAGACATCATGCTTCCGGGATACTCTTAATTTAGACCAATATTTTTAAGATTGTGGCGAGTAGATATTAGACACATTTAGTAATAAATACATATATTTTAACATAATAATCTGTTTAAAAAATCATATCTTTAGAAACAACTAGTGCATCATACCATACCAACAAGTAATAAAAAATCGTTCTGAGCGGTTGAATGCAGTGCTCAGTGTATAAATGATATCTGCCTTGGAATGTCGCTCTTCGGTTTTTACCGTTTTTTTTTTTCATTTCTTACATTTATTAATATGATTAAAATATTAAAAATAAATACAGAATAAAATGATTTTCAAAGACAATTCAAAATAATCATTTAGCAGATGTTGCATAATTTGAATTTAAAATATACATTTTACTGGACACTCAGGAGTTAGTAACGTAGATTTTGATACAGTAAAGCTGAGGTTACGATAAATGCCAAAGCGGCAGAGCGATAGCAGCAAACGTCGACAACAGAGATGCAAAATAGATATAAATAAGTGAGTGAGCGAGTGTGGCAGCGCGACAACATGTCGTCATTATACTCGTAACGAATTGCCAACTTACCTATGTATAGCTATTTTTCAAATTTCTTGTCGACGCTCCGATGCTGTCGCTCTGCCGTGTAGCATCTATCAGTACCTCAGCCTAAGACGAAAGTTAATACATATTCCAAATCGCCTAACTTTGCCTGTACCTTAAAGGTGATAATAAATAAATTGTTAAAGCATTTGATCGCGTACAGAATTCGCTCATATCTACGTAAATAGAAATGAACCATGGAGGTACATTACTAGGATTGTTATCATTTATCATTATTATTATCGAGGAGGCGACGAAATTGTCCTAAATCCTGTCAAAGCGTTTATACATGTTGGCCATAAAACTTATGAAATACGGTATTAAAAAATTCATCAGGATATGACTCGTTTAAATTATTTGGTCTTCAATTTACGAAATTATGAACACTGAGTAAATTTCAACTTGTAATGAATTCATAAATAAACATTTATATCGAATTCTTACAATGCTATATATCTATTGTATATCATCACTAACTTTTTATTATCCGGCTTGACCTGGAAAAGAACTCATTCTTTGCGTATTATAATCAATAATTTATTCACCACGTTATTACAAATTTATTTCAATACTTGGAAATAAATAATGTTTATAGCCTCTTGCAGATCATCGGTATCTATATTATAACTTTAAAATAAAACAATTAATTTACAAATAACAATCTAAATAATATGTAAAAAATTCAAGCTACTGCCGTTTAACGTTTAGGAGTAATCCTTGTGACAGACAAACACACCACATATTATCTGTTTTAGATAATACTATAAATTGTTAACATGATAAAATGCAATGAAAAATAGAAATCTATCATCTGTACCATCACCATTCTCATAGAAATACTCAAATTTTATACCGAAAATAAAAACAAAAATTGACTTGATTATTTAACCTTGATTTGTCAGTTGTTAATTTCATTTTTGAAAGCCTTCGTGAAAGTCCAAATATGGTTCATTATTTAATCAGACAAACACACCACTGTAGTTTTGTCCTCTACTTCCATCATCTTCTTTATTGGTTATCAAAAAGATGAATTTCTATCGTCTTGTACTTGCTATCATCTTGGGCATTCTAGCCTTGTTCTTGGTTCTTCTGTCAAAGTTAAAATCTTGAAGATACAAAATACTTTCACGTACCATCTGATTGATCCCCCACTTTTGTCTTATTTCTTTAGTACAATGTCCAGTTTATTTGAGTATCTTCCACATCTGTTTCACTACATTGTTTTCCCCATTGATCCTACCATCATTTCCGAATGTACAAGGTATCGCAATGTCTCATTTGACAAATTCATACATTACTAACACACTTCTTCCTCAGACTCTGTTGTCTTCGTTATTGTCGATTGAAGAAACCATTAGGCCTTTATATGTATAACTTTAATAGTATATCATGTTTTAATATCCTTACATTGATTTTGATTATTCTTTTAAGCTCCCATCTTCCACAAAATCAAAAATACCTCTGCTTATTATACCATCTGACAAACGTGTACCAATATGTGTTTAGTTATTCACTTTTGTCTTCTTCTTTATTGTCCATTCACTAAGTAATTCATTGTCCACTTGGGTATCTTCTGGGCTCAGTAAATATCTATCTCACACATCATTTTTTTACATTAAAAGGTATAAATTGAACAATCAAAACAATTATTTATTTACTTCTCTTATTTGCTATTATTATATTTGGTACAATCTTTTTTCGAATAGAAATTTCTGGAACAATCTTCAATTCCATGCGAAATATCTTGGACTCCAAGTTATACATGGTAAAAACCAAATATCACCTGCTTAATGCATGGATTCTGTCAGTGCTATTCTACGGTTGTTAAGCGTAGCACCCAACAAAGACCCAAAGCAACCGTATTCCAAGCTTTGGGAACAGATAATTCTGGGAATACGATGGTAAGATTTCGTTCGTAAAGAAAAAATAAGAGACCAGATCATGCAGCCAATTATCACTGACAAAGTGAAGCTGCGATGCTGGACCCGGCTTGGTCATATAACGGGACCTACTCAAGAGATTCAGAACCTGACCTGCCTATTCTTCAAACCAACCAGTTGTTGGCGTCAAAATAAGCCGCTAAATACCATCTATAGAATGTATTCAACGGAGTTACGAGATTAAGGTATAACCTAAAAGGAGACAAGAGTACTGGTGGGCTACAAGGATTCTTGGAGGCGGTACGTGATGCCCATATGCTCCACTCAAGGAGCAGATATGGAAAAAGAAGAAGACAGTCTCTTCGAAATAGTTTACAATGCTATATGCTTGGGTATCTTCTGAACTCAATAAATATTAAATTAGACACCATTTTTTGACATGAAAACTGATAACTAGTATCAGAAAGTTTGATTTTAATTTCTAATATTTGCTATATTATGTCCATTACAATGGTTTTTTTTATTCTATCCGACGCTATGTGGTCCTTCATTAATAAGGATCAAACAATCTACATGACAATAAGGGTCTAATGATAACTTTGATAATATCCTGCATAATTGCACATGATGTATGTAATATGTAACATTCGACAATAACCATAATCAACGTACTGATATATTCACAAAACACAATGAAATTTTATTGGTGCCCAGTCATCTGTCACAAAAATAATAAATGGCGGACGATGTGTTCGCATTATAAATATTACAGGACCTCATTAAGGTTTTACATTGACAGATTGCACGTTTTTCACCGGGAATTTTGAAACAGGGCGTTATTTACGTTTTTTTTAAGAAACGTGATATTTGGCAGTAATACATATTTATATAAATGTCTCCCCGGTTAGTGTAGTTGGTAGCGTGTGCACCAAGCGATCCGGAAAATGCGGGTTCGATTCTCCACCTGTCGAATTGAAAAAATCTAAAAATAAAGGACTGGATGCCAATAATAAATAAATAAAAAAATTAAAAGCTAATAAATACTCTTCTCCTTGGTTGCGTAGTTTGTACCGTGTGCGCATAGCAATCCGGGGAATACGGGTTCGATTCTCCATATGTCGGATTTTTTAAATCTGAATATTCAGGACTGGATGCCCATTGGGTTTGAGTTATTGTCTGACAAACAATTCTCGTGAAAAATAATCTGTCAAGACGTCGTAACATTTCAGAGATCGATATACTCCACTTTCGGAGTGGATATATTTACAATGTGTACATCGATATGCCCCACTTTGGGAGCGAACATGGTATATAAAAATATATCTATTTTACATTCCCGTCGAATAAAGTATATTGCTGCTCGATATCAAAGCTTCGGTATACGCTTGATTAAGACCAGGTGTAAGGACGAGGCCGTTGGATGGTGGGTACATTAGATATTCTTGGCAGGATCGTTTAGTTCTGTCGAATACGTCCTATAGATGATACCCGACAGCGTCATAGAATTTCGAGTTTTCAAGACTCATTTTGACAACTTTTTTCAAAAGAATTGATTATCAGCCAATTGCTCAACCAATTGGACAATTAGTTTTACAACTATTAATTTTTATAAATATCATGCAAGTGTTGGAATCAAATCCTTAATCCAACAATGTGACAATGTCTATGTTAGTAAGTATATTAATTTCGACAGCAAAAAGATATGTTTTAATAAGTTTTCTTCGTAAGGATTGGTTGATTCTTAATTGATAATTTTGCCAAAAACTAGTCTTTACAGTATGAAAATTTATATCTTCCTTTCTAAAGTAGTCAATCTCGTATTGTTAAAATCCACGTACGTCAATTTTGGAGTTGACTATTAAAAAAATATTGCACTTAATTTAGTGTCATTTTTAATAAAAACTATTCAGTAAAGAATTTAAAGCTTTGTTATATTTAGTAACAGTAAAAAAGTTGTCGAAAAGTTCATAAATTAAGATGTTTTATAGATGACAGAAAATTATTGTTGTGGGTGATATTCCCAGTTCAGCACTGACCATCCATCACTGAATTGAACTGTCATTATCCCGACCAATACACACTCGATCCGAGTACATCCGCACCAACTGGCATTCCGATCAATTGAGATGGCTGGTATCCGACATCCTGTTGCCGCGATCAACTCAGTGGAGTATCAGCGCATCGAGTGGGATTCGGGCGAGATTGTTAACGTGGACCAATATGATGTCATGCCACATACGGCTTGTTATAATCGGTAGTTTATAATATCTTCAACTAGATATGGTGAAAATTTCAATATATGACACTACAGCACTACTAATGAAGCACTCCCTCCCAGAACAAGCAAACACATGATTTTTGTCCAAAGTTATGGAGATAACCAAACTGGCTTCTTCCATTTCCCTTATCCCAACCAGACATAATGATTTGGTTGAGCTTAGTCATAAATAGAATCTTATATTTGGTAAATTGAAAGATTCCAATAGCTTCATTTAAGAATGTCTCCATTCAACTGTGGAAATGAATTAGGGCAAGCCACATAGAACAAATTTTATTGGAGGCACAAAAAACTTACATTTAATGATTTTGAGCCAAATTCAAAATATTACATAGAAACAACATTGAAGTCCCTGAAGATTAAATTTGGTCTTTTATTTAATTTTTTATATACCATGTACGCTTCCGAGGTGGAACATATAGATCTACACAGTGTGAAGATATCCGTTCCTAAGTATAGTGAAGTATATAGATCTCCGCAATGTGAAGACATCTTGGCAGATTATTTTTCACGAGAATCGTTTATCAGACAACTGCTCAACCCAATGGGCATTGTAATCCAATTACATCCTCTATTTTCTGATTTTTTAAATCCGACAAATGAGGAATCGGACCCGAACTCCTTGGATTGCTAGGCGTGCATGCGTCTAACTACAAGGTTCAAAATCATTAAATAGATTATTTTGTGCCTTCTGTAAAGTTTGTTTTGTTAGGTTACGTCCTTTTTTCATTCTACACTCGATATCGATAGAGAATATTTTCAAGGATGTGAGCACGACAATGTATCAGAAGAAGAAGCGAAACATAGTTTGAATAAACTTAACGAATCAAAGACAGTGAAATGGTTTTAATAAAACACAAATAAAGCAAACAGAATTTGTAGTAAGACCAGATTTGTGACACATGCTTCTCAAGTGCAGATATTAAATGTTGGTTGGCTGCATAAAAATAATATCATGTATGACTTAAAAAACACATTTTTGTATGAGCATTTACAAATATGGGTAAAGTCAATGCACTCGATCCTACAAAGCAGCGGGGAAGCGAACCGAACAGGTTAGACATTAATTATTGTAAGGTGCCTGATAATTGCTTTGTTTAAAATTTAACTGACTTTAAAGTGATTATAGCATACAAATTTAAGTCGAAAAGGACCAAATATGTTTGGTCGTCTTGAAGGAAGAACTTTATTACTTCTACCAGGCTGATGATATCTTCGTGTGATGAGGCTCATACTACAGTTGACTAAACTGTTGAGACAAAATGTGACTCATGAAGACCAAATTGTATTGCATTTGATGTAACAGTTTTGAACTGGATGCAGTGATTTTGTCTTCAACATCTGTCGGCTTGGTCTTATTCAAGCTATTACTAAAGCATGTGCTAAATTTTAGATGCTCATCACATCTTCTGGAAGTATCTCTATATATCAATCGAAAGAATTTGGATTTTTATGTCACTTCAAGTATAAGGCAGTAATTTTGGAATGTTTTATACGAAAAAAATATGACATTTTATGGTGAATGAGTTTTTTGTCCTTTACTAAGTTGAGCTTCTGCTTCTGCTTCCAGCTTCTGGATCTTTCCTACCGTTAAACTTAACCGACATATTCAGTGGCATAACTATCATGGAGCAGTTGAAACGAACTGTTCCAGGCGCACAAATCATAGAGGCGCAAAATTAGAAACGATGAATTAAACAATAATAAGAGCGAGAAAACAAGTTTTTTTATATTGAAACTAAACATAAATAAGTATTTAATATTTTTGACTGATGATACTAGATAGAAATTGATTTTAAATTCTAAATTGTGTAAAACTGGTAAACTTCCATATGTGAGATAACTGTTAGCGACCCGGCTTTCGCTTTTCGGCATCTTTAGGCTACATTATAAAATATATTATAAAGCAGATAACCGCTGGAGTACACAATAACGTAATATTACGGTTTCCGCAGGCCAGACCTAGTGTTAGAACAAGGTGAGAAGATGTTGGATACATTTGTTAGTGTACTTTAAATATTCTTCTTCTTTCCACGTTTTTGTTAACTTCCAATAACTAATCAATTTTATATATACAGACTTTGACAAAAGTTTTAGTAATGGCATTCTTCTTCCTCGTTATCCAGTCATATTAAAGTAATTATATAATTGTCCTTTTGAATATCTTCCCATGCACGATTAACAACGGTTCCCCCTCTCGGAAAACTCTTACGAGAAACAATATTACTACAATATACATATTTATTTATTTTGATGTCACTTGCGCACGTTCTGGTTCGATGCGGTTGAAAAGAGTGGTAATAAAAATATAATTGCTGTCACGCTACATCTTGCGGAGGTGTTCAATGCTTTCAAACATCGCCAGTGTATCATGAATCTCGACTAAGCATATCAAAGCGATCGTCAAATATTTTTCAAATCACCCAAGAAATACAACATTAGTTTTTTTGTCACTTCGTATGGATTATATTTGTTATAAAGTATCTTCCACTGAATCATCCTAGGTGGAGAGGGTTCAGAAGAAATTTCTGAGACTTCTGTACCTGCGGGTGTATGGCTACTATCCATGGCTTTATCCAACTGCTTTCATTTTGGCCATGCTTTCTTATTGTAGCTTAAAACTGAGGAATATGTATTTGGCGACGCATTTTTTTCGTCTTATGCGTGGTCTTATTGACTCTGACTAATATTGGTCTGTATGCCCCTAAGAAATCGAGAACGTCAGCTGTTTTTCATTCCTAAATGCAGGACTATCCTG
>JAGVSQ010006648.1:0-16128 GCA_022683975.1 Rhyacophila evoluta | reverse complement strand
GGATTCGAACCCGCATTCCCTGGATCGCTAGGCGCGCACGCTACCAACTACGCTATTGGGGAGATACGCTATCATTATAATAAGTTTTTAAATATCTTACATAGACAGGTTGGCACACTTTTATTATATTATGATATAATATAACCAAGAAATTCACGGAAAATTATTATCTGCGGTGAACTGTAAGGTAACATAGCACTATGGTAAAGGCTCTATGACCATGTAATATATGAATATTTCCCAAATTAAATGAAAATATTATTTTTACCAACTGTTTTCCAAAGTGTAAATTATTTTTCCAAATGTATGAGTATTTATTGTATTATTTTTAAATTGGTAGAAAATAATTCGAGCACAAAAATACTTGGATGAAAATATCTTGTCTTTGAAGAATCGATTAATCATGATTTTTTTTATTTAAATACCAATTTCTAGATAATTTCAAAATACCTCATTGCAATACACTTGTTGCACTGATTTAGAGCATTTTCCTGAATTGCATTTAAGCCATCGACTAAACGTGCTTTATATACAGATAGCGCTTCTAACTCAAGCTGGACTTCTTTACGTTGCAATTGTAATTCGCATGTATTGAATTCAATATCTTGAATTCGCTCTGTGAATCTCCGATCTGTCGTCTCTTTGTTGGTGACTGTCCGTTCTTCGGTTTGCTCACGAATCCTTTCACATTCTCTAAATAAAAAATTGTAAATATCAACCTCAATTCTGTTAAAAATTTTACCAGAAAAGTCTGTGTTTTGATAAAAAAAAGCTAAAAATATATCAAATATGATCTTTTTCTGGATATGCCATATCTGCACCCTATATGGAGCATATGGCCACCACATGACGCCTCCAGGATTCTCTGTCACCTGCCAGCTACCTCGCATCCTCCCGGGTCATACTGGCACCTTTTAGTTCCGCTGACTACATCCTATGGATAGTACTCAACCGCCTTCCAGGTCACTGGAATCCCAGCGATCTGAAGAACAGAAAGCAAGAACTATGCTCTCCGGAGGCATCCATAGTATATGGTCCCAGCCAGTTACAGCGCTGCTGCATATCACATTTTCGTGTGACAGGGAGTTGTCCCATCCACTCCCTTATCGACGAGTTCCTCTTTTGCTAGGTGCCACCATACAGCAGCACGAGCAGAATGTATGCGCCAAACAACTTACACTTGGTGCGGACCGAGTACCGCCACGCCACCCACACAGCTTGCATTGAATTGAACATTGCTCCAGCCATCGCAAGGCGAATAGCAAACTTTGAATGTGTGCTGCCATCCTCAGATAAATAAACTCCAAAGTATTTGAAGCTATTGACCTGCTCAATGATCTGTCCCTCATTAGTCAAATCCCGATCCGGGTCGTGACAGCCGCAGTTGGACATATTTTTATCAAAGTAAAAATGGGGATTTACCTCCATAAATATATTAATAATATCCAAGGACTTTCAGAGAAAACGAATTGGAGCCCATAAGATTTTGGAATCCAGTACCTACTGCTCTATGGGATTTGTGTGAATAGTGTTTTGTTAGCTTTTGTAATAATTTAATATTTTTTATCAACAACTATCTCAAAGCAGCAGATAAATTGATTGTGTTAAAAATTCCTTTTAAAAAGTTTCCTTCTAGCCATTAAACATTAAATGATATTAAACTGTACTCAAATGCAGATACACTTTTTGATTATAATCTATTTAAGTAATTATATATCTTTAAAATCTCACCCTAGGACCCTTTCTGCTATTTGTTGTTGATTTTCAGCATTCTTGTATCTTAAATTATTATTCAAATTCCAATCTCTCTTTGTAAAAAAGCCATTTCGAGGCGGTACAGCGGCCAGTGAATTTCCCAGCATATTTGCGGGACACGTAATACCATTTCGGCCGTAGAATTTATCAAATTTAGACATCTTGTATGACCCACAAATGACACTAAATGAATATTTTTTATTTTATTGAACCAACAAAAAATATTTTAATGAATTTTCAATAGCAACCGTTGCTATGGAGTTTTTGTTTTTTATGTCACATGCGATCAGTGTTTTGTATTTTTATATTTGGCCAATACTTATATTTTATTTTAATTCTCCATATATTTTTTATGTCACATGCGATCAGTGTTTTGTATTATTATATTTGGCCAATACTTATATTTTATTTTAATTCTCCATATATACCAATTTCAAACATTATGCACTCCTCATAAAAACCCCTATAATTTCAATGATGTCACTATGAAATGAAAAACAGAAATGATTATTTTGTATGAAATCTATGACTGGCATGTGTATGTCAAATAACATTGATATGTGTATAATGATAGTATCTATCACTCATGTCAATGGTGTCATTACGTCTCAAGGGGGTATTCAAAGCGGTTACATCAGTCAGTAAAGGATATCAGCATGAACATGTTGTCTCTTTTGTTTCTCTTTCATTTTTGGATTTCTTGCACTTATTTTATGTTATTTCACTTTTAATACACGATAAAATGGCTAGTTACAATGATTAATCTAGCACATTTAGCATAATTTAAAACATTAGTCAGCTCTGTAGCTTTTGGGACAGTAAGGCGAAAGTTAAAGACACAGCACAACAAAGAAGTTTGTAGCAATAAGGGTGATCAATATGTGTGATAAAAAATAAAACAAAAATAATATTTGTTGAAATAATTATTAATTTTATTTAACAGACTCAAAATCGTAAAATCGATTTTTCAATGTTACAATAACACATAGTTTTTCGTCACAAATAACTCAAAATATTTACAATCACTAAGAATAGTCCCCATGTCTATAAATCATTATCTCGGAATTTATTATGAAACAACTGAAATTGAAATTCGAATATATTCAACCCATCAATACTAAAACCAAAATTAACATTACGATTTGACTCCGAGAAGATTCAAAAGTGCAATGCTTTCTTAAACAAATTATAAATTTTGCTAAACAACATACAAACGTGAGATCTTACGAAAATGTGATTAAAAGAATCCATACGGACCCTTGCGTTTATATCCAAAACTAAAAATAATAATGAAAAAAAAACACAATGAGGTATTAATGCAGTAAATCAAGAAATATTCCAAGTGATGTATATTAAGTTTCACAAAATAAAAATTGGGATGGTATTTCAACATAAATATACACCATAACACGTGATGATCCCAGAGCAAGAAGAATAAAGAATTGTGAAATTTTGGCATTTAAATGAAATTAAAAAAAAAAAACACTCTAATTTCAATCAGTCTGAATTAATCATAATACAGTGTACTCTCGATTATCTGGTGTAATGCTAGTGGGCAATGGCAAAGATAATTCCAACTATGTTAAAAATTATAAATATGGATAGTTAATTTCCTTGACTACTCCTAGTTTCGATTAACAATATTTATACAAAGGTTGTTTTAAAAAATATATTGTCTCATTTTTTTCACTGTTAGTTATCAGCAACTATCAGTTAACTGGTTATATGCCATAGGCGCGTTAACATGCTCTATAATCTCGTGCACAGCAGGCCGGTCATAAAAAATGAGCATGTATACACACTGTACTCAATATCTAGCAAAGTTTGACTGTTTTAAATAATCAAATATTTAAAAATATATATATAATTTTAACATTTATTACAGGCAATCCGGATCCGAATAATCGAGAATATACCGTACATGTATAGTTAAATTTCAAGTAAAAATTAAAACGTAAAATTCCTTAAAGGCTTTCTACAGAGGCTCTGGGGCGAAAAAATAAAACAACAAGTCTCATTAAGATTAATTGTCCTACATGTAACTAATAATCCGAAGGGTGTAACGTAAAATAAGTCTTTTCAATTCCTGATAATTACTTATGACGTATGTATGTAGATTTATCTGAGCAAATACGGCACTTACACAATGGAAAATAAAGCCCATATTATTACACATTCTCGAGCGATTACAACATTATTCATAAGTCTGTACTTAAAGGTTATTTAATCTATTGACACTTACAGTTTAACCCCCTTTTACATTCGGCGGTCATGGTAACAATAATTTAAACTATTACTCTGTTAATTAAAAGCATTTTTAGTGAATTTACTGCAAGAGTTCTTCAAATAAACAAAGCATCCTATTAATTTTTATGACTGGTATAATATTTGGTTATACTTTTATTTTATTCAGGATAATAATTTCCAATACACTTGCAATCGTTCATTCTAATGAAAAAAAAAAAAAAAAATACACAATAATTATTTCAATACAGCGATCTATGTTACATTACCAGTAGTAAATAAGTAGAATTAAAAATAACTATCAAGCTGTAAGAGATAACCGAAATGATATTCAAAGCGAATGCTATTCAAAACAGACTTAAATCAGAGCGACCGGCGGCATTCTTAAATTTAGTCAACTAAAAATGTCGCATAACACTGAACTATTTAATTTACCTGGGCAATCGGTGACTATGTCTATTGTTTACGAGGAACACATGTATTCAATTCAATATTTTTAAATCCCGTATAAAAAATGACTATTTAAGGCTAGCATATTATTCAACAAAGAAGATATGTAATTTTTTCACTGTACTAAAAAAGTCCATTAAAGCCTTATATGGAACCATTAAGAATACTTTTAAAAGTAGTTCATATTATGTTATATGGCTATTCAATACAGGTAATTAAATAAATAATCCAAATGAAAATTTAAAACATATAATGTGTGAAGTAAAAATAAAAAGAATTTTATCATAGTTATACTTGATTATGCTGAGTGCTTTAACACTATAGCACAACTCACATTAATTTATGTAAAAAAAACCTTAACGCTACAAATTAAAATATTATCAATTACGATTTACGAATTCATACCAACGTATTCATCAAATTTACTGGCAAGCTGCTCTCCATTCATTCAAATCGTGTCCATTAAAGCGACTGAATTAAAATTGCCTAATTAATACAACATACTTCATCATGTCTATTGTGAAGATATCGAAATGACATTCAGTCACAATCACGTCTACAAATGATTAATTTTTTTTTAAGTATCAACCGAAGTTGAAAATGTTTCATCTCGCTGAAAAAAATTCATGACCGCTGTTATTGTTCATGGTGAAAAATAATACAATTTTAAAAAAATGAAGAAAAGAACCAATCATTTTCCTTCGTAACATGCAGCATCAACTTTAGATGTCAGTCTTACACGTTCAACTCAGACGAGACACGGACGATATCATCACAAAATGTTCCAATCATGTTATCCATTCGACACTCGCCATCTTTTCGATCGAGGCAACCGGTAAAATTAAAATTATGTATTCACATTGTGTTAAAAAAGCTATGTTAAGCGAAACAATTTACTCTCAAAAGAAACATCTTGGCGGCAGTGACTCCGTCCATCTGGAACGGTCACTGAATAATTACAAATGGATAATAATTTATGCGGCGACACGCGCCCCCTTCGATGCCCAGCTTAACTGTACATTATGGACTGAGGTACTCCGTTGACGGTCTTCGAGGTCAAGACATCGTTTTCATACATCATTACGGTCTCGCGGCCATTCTCATTCACCCTGCAATCAGAAAGAATAATTGTGTTAATCACAGATAAGTATCAAGTATCTACTAATTATTACTGAATTGGAAAGTCTACGTGGCCCATATAGATAGCCAAAACATTGAAAATAAATGTAGTCTTATATGAAAATATACCATGCAAAATAAAAATAGAAAAACTAGATTAAGTGATGGTTACCAAGAGATTAATTTAGGGTGACATGTGACTCACTTTTTAGTGGTGACCTTCTTGCCGCTGATGAACCGAGTCGAGGTGGAGGTGCGTTTGACGAAAGGTCCTTGCGGACCGAGGGAGCTGTTGAGGCTGGTGAAGGAGGTAAAACCGCCGCCTCCGTGATGCGCTGCACTTGTTGCCGCCAACAAGTCCTCTAGACCTCCAAACCCGAACCCGAATGGAGAACCGATGAGCGAGGGAGACATGTGGTGAGACGGGTGAGAGTGACGGCCCGTACGATTTCTGTGGTGATGGTGACCATTCATACCTGTCAAGAAGTTGCACAAAAATGAAATTATTGAAAGTTAATAACAATAAAAATAGTACAATTAAAAACTTTATTATGTAATACTATTTAATCATGTACACCAGTGGCAGTCAACCTGGTCCCTACCACTCACTAGTGGGTGATTCAAGCTTTCAATGCTCGATAAATTGAAGACATTGTGATTACGTATGATTACGATGTAAATCAGATTATAAGTTAAAGAAAAAATCTACTCAAAATTCTTGGAGATTTTCCAGCAGAACATCAAGCCTTAGTCTCAATTGAATATAATTTTATCATTATTTACCGAATAGATCACCGAACGTCGCCCCGCCGAAGAATTCTCTGAAAACGTCTTCGGGGTCTCGGAAGGTGAAGGGGAATCCGCCGTATAGGTATTCGTAGTCGTCTTCAGACGCTGGCCGCCTTGATCGACCATTGTTCAGGCCCTCCTTGCCGTACTGATCGTAAACACGCCTTTTCCTTTCTGTATTGATAAAAAAAACAAGAAAGATGGAGTTTAAAACATTGTTTTTCTTTATTATTATGTGCATAACATTTTTTTTTGTGACAAAAGATCATACTTGATATAATATAGAGAAAAACGACAATTTAAAGTATGTTTATAGTTTATGAAGTAAATGTAAAAGTAAGCAAAGAGAATAACAAAATGGTGCCTAAAACAAATAAAAGAAGAAACAATTCTTTATTAAATTAATAAATCACGATTTCCAATCAAAGACAAAATATTTTCTTCACAGATTTACAGACTTATTATGAGATGAGACTTTATGTCCATAATCCAACTGAACATAAAGTCAATTATATCCAAGCAGGATTTGAACCCGCAACCTATTGATCAAAGAGACACACTGATTAACTTCAATTTTGACAATTCAGTGATGGACGCACTTAATAAACTATTATAACATGTGAATATTTATAATATTATAAATAAAAAAGAAAAACAAACAAAACTGCAGGAAAAAAATCACCATGCTTTAATATATATGTACATTTCATATGACAATATTAATAATACCTATGGTTTGTGCAGCTGTTTGACTTTTTTCAGGATACCTTTGACAAGATCTGTTTCAAAATAAGGTAAGTGAATTGAATTTCATAAAAGCACGGTGCCATAAACAGATATCAAATAAAATTAATTAAACGATTGAATGAAAAGTCAATTACAAAATTTAGAAAGATGACCGAGTTTAGCTCGTAACAAATAATGATTACAATATTGGCTGAAATTACTAGCTGTACAGCAAAACTTTAAAAAAATCAGTACTTAGGCAAATTCTACAAAAGCAATGTTACTTCGTTATACATGATAGATAAATAGAGTTAAAGTTGCCATAAATATAAAAATATTCTTTAATGATGAAGCATACAAATTAGTAATTATGTTAAGCAATAAATAACCAACGCAAAACTATTTTTCTCTCCAAACACTTTTCAAATCACTGTTGCATATTTTGTTAATGTATTGTATATTTTAACAAGCGATCAAACCATCTTATTTGACAAAACACTTCACTGGGGATACAAAACAAATTCAGGAACATGATTAAAATAAATCACAATAAACCGGATAATAATTTCTGTTAGTCCACAGCAGTCTACAATATGTATGGGTTAAAAAGGCATTTTTTATTTTGTCGGAAATCAACTGACTCAGAATGTAAATAATACATAAACAATATTATCCATAACGCAAAATTATCAAAATTGACTCCATAATGTTTAAGAAAATCAGATTAAATACCATTTCTTTCCTAATGATTTCAATTGATTCAATATTTATTATTGACACTATGCGCACACAAGATGAAATCGTGAGAATAATCTGCAATAAACTACTTTGTTTAAGAGAAAATAAAATGGATAGCATAATTTAGCATTTCTTTTATAGTAATCTATAATGTGATAAAAGAATATTTTCACTTTGTAAAATATCATAATAACACAACAAAATCTAATAAAAGAAATACATATTTAATAATGTAAATTATTTTGTTCTTTCTGAAATTTCCTGTGAAGCTTTTGTAAAGTCTGTAACTCAATTAATTAAGATATGAATAGATCCTTATTATGTATATAGATTACAATGTAATAAAATTATATACTTACTACAATGACAAGAAAAGTATTAAAAAAAAGTTAAATTAAGTATATATATATATTATTATATATGCTTATAGAAACGTTTACTTAGTGCATTACGAAATAAAATGCACGCCAATAAAGAAAAATTAGTCTACAATAAGTACTTGATTCCATTCGAGCAGTTAGAATATGAAACGGGGATGATAATGATATTTCGTTTAGTCAGCAATGATGCCTGCACATAGTGGGCGGTGAGGTGTTAGATGATGTTGTATCTACCGAAGAAGCGATGGAACGGTGTCTCCCCAAAGAATCCACGGAAGGAAAAGTGCCGGTGGCCGTTGACTCCGCCCTTGGTTTGGCTGTACCTGTGGCCGGTGCCCGTTCCTCGGGCGTCGTACAATTTCCGCTTGCTTTCTACAATTCCAAAAGATGGCGCGCAACAGACGCAACCCCACAAACGGTACGTGTACAAATGGGAAACATGAACTAGTTCTCAATATCAGTGTACACTGGTCCTCACCTTATTATATATCTATACCACTTAAAACTTAAATATCACCTCGAGCCGTACCTCAACATTATATTCTTTATATTTTAATTAAAGCCAACAAATGTACCAACACAAATTGAAAGAGTCTATTGCATTTTGAAGAAGATTTGTAGTGTTTATTTTAATAACATATTTATTTTTCTCCTTCATTCAATAATATTAATTTCTATACTCAATCTCTACTCAAGTTTCTCAAATTCCTCATTAGACTATCTTCGTTTATAACATTTTGCGATGATGTAAAAAGCATCTTTAGACAGCTTATGTACTTCATAATTAATGAATTATTAAAATTTATCAAGCGCTCTAAAATTCTGTGGTTGTGGGATATCAATTAATATAGATATCCTCATTACTTTGTGATGAATCGGTTAACGTAGAGTGACCGCAAGGTTTTATATTTTTCCATGTAACAAGTAAGATTGAATAACTTCAATAATGATATTTTACAAAAATTGTAACTCACCATCTGATAAAACTTCATATGCCTCCGAGATTTCTTTAAACTTTTTGTTTGCTTCGTCTGGATTGTCAGGGTTTTTGTCGGGATGCCATTTTAGTGCCAATTTTCGGTACCTGAAATAATAACATTTAATTTTTAACATTTAAAACCAGTATCAGCATGTTTATGTATGTGTGCATATCAGATAACGTTGGTGTGTGTGTAACGGCAGCAGCCATCATGCATTTGAATGATATTACATTTCAGAAGGAAAAGAGAGGGAGTATTCAAAGTGGTTAGATACAGTCGTCAGTCAGGAAAGGATGTCGTCTCTTTTATTCTTGCACTTAAATTATTTGAGTTTTAATGTATAATAAAATGATATTTGTAACTAATCAGAATAATTGATCTAGCAGATTTTGCATAATTTGGATTTAAAACTTAGATTTTACTGATCACTCGGAAACCAGCACCATAGCTTTTGGCATAGTAAAGCGAAAGTTAACCATTTACTTTTTATTGATGGTAATTATTTTCTAGTTTTCCTGGGTGAAAAAGAAGTCTATGACTAACTTAATTACAGAAAACTAGTGTAAAACATAACCTACAATAGGATGACTAGATTTGTATAAAAGTGCCAACAAAAAGAGATTCTTGCTACTTACGCTTTCTTGATTTCTGCATCAGACGCAGCCTTTGTGATGCCCAGTGTCCGGTAATAGTCCACCATTGTGTAGCCGGCACCAGTTCTTCACACCACGCACCACCTACAACCTGAAAACAATAAGAAACATCAATAAATAATATTGCATAAATATTTATACCCCTATTAAAATAATTTAGCTTCATGACTACTAAACAATCAACAAAGATGTTTAATATTGTAGTTTTATATTTACTAAATTCAGAATAACCTAAAATTATATAATTATGTATGTCTTCGAAGAAATGGACTTGATTTAGATAATTTATAAAATAAAATAATTATTAGTAACCTCTGTAGATAGGAAGTAAAATTTCCTTTTTCCTTTAAAAGTTATGATTTATAAATGTAAAGGGTTTATTTTTTTTAAATCGAAATATTACGAAAATAATACATGTGAATTTTTAAAATGTTTTTTGTGCATATTTTATATTATTACAGTATCTATAACACTTGACTTAACGCATTTCTAAAATATGTATTATAAAACTGACACATGAATGAGAAAATACGTTTGTTTGGAATTATATTCAATTCAATATTTGAGATACGAAGATGTATTTATGTCATTTATTACCATAGACAACAGAAAGAAACTTCATTTCTTTACTATTTTAAGTTATCATTACTTATTTTTGAATTGTTGAAAGTAATATTTGGAGGAGAAAAAAAACTATTCGAAATACTACCTAATTTATCGTCACAACTATATTAGAATGAAGTAGATTTTTTTTCCAAAAATATAATAAATCGTTTACCCTGGGGTGTTGGGTATTGGGTAAGCGGGAAAAAATAACAAATGAACATCAGACCATAAGTCGGTCAACATTTTGTTACGGTTTTAAAAATGGAACACTGTAGAATTCAAACATTGTAAGTAGGTAAAAAATAATATAATATTTATAAAAACACGCTAATAATTATTACGCGGTCTTTCCTTCTATCGTGGTATCCTTCAGCTAAATGACGTATTGATATTCAGTTGCAATAATATATTTATTATACTGTATGACGTGCCGCAATTATTACGAGATAAAAACGAATATTCAGTCCATTTTTTAAAAATATTTTATGTTGGCAATATTGGTTTTGACTATATTAGCATTTCGTACGCCTTCTTCATGTACCTTTTTTGAATATCGAATAAATGTTCGTGGGATTATTTGAAAAGGCATCGAGTGATATTTTTTGTTTATTTTGTAATAACACATAATGCGATATATAGCCATAACTTTCACCCAATTAAAAATAATAGTCTGAAGAACGGGCTAGAATTTTTACAAAATCGAGTCAACTTCTCAATCTTGATACCAATACCATTAGAATAAAATCGTTGCACTATCATTAAAACCTCACGTCGTGATTTTTTTTCACGTTAAATTTATGGCTATATAGTTAAATTAACAAAATCAAGTGCTTATTACGAGCATAGAGATTTCACTTTCGCTGTATATGCATTTTGTTTTTTTCAACACATTGGACGTGCATACGATATTTTCATAATTAATACCTCCATCAAAACACCACTTAACTTTCAAATTCTAATAAAAAATAACTAGCAATAATAATAATAGCTAACGAGTAAATATATAACCTAATCGGTCATTTCATATGTTTTATCTAAGTAAGGCGTGTCGGATAGACAGTGCTGCACTGTGGTCAAGAAGCGACCTTTCGCAAAAAGTTTTTTGAACCATATGTTTACGAATCTTCACTTATTTAAAACATTTTTATCTCTCTAGCCATTTTATTTTTAAAAGTATTTTTCTAGTTTTCATTATAAAAATAATATTGCACGTTGCATTATTATTGAATTTTATGTAATAATATTGATTAAAAAGAGTTTTTTCTCTCCTTCTATAAAAGTTGTGTCGTGTGGTTTACGAGGTATTGCTTTATCACGAACGATATATAACATCATAATGCAGGTAAAATCTCTTTATAACGAATACCGAGCGACAGCATTTCCAGTATAACGTATATTTTTTGCTGTCACGTATTGTCATATAACGAAACAAATTGGATGGTCCCACGAGTTTCGTTATAACGGGATTAGAACTGTATATTAAGCACTATTACACCACATTGTAAAAAAATAGTTTCACTCACAGAGACACTTTCAAACGACGACGGTCTATTCAAAACCAATAAAGTGAAATAGTATAATACTATGTGAACAGGGATAAAAAAAATCTGTTCTTGAATAAAGCTTATTAATATCAATGTATTTCGACCAGCAGTTGACAGTATACACAATAAAGGTCTCGGGAGTCATATACAAAGCATCGTCCTTTCATATAAGTTTCGGAGAAGTTTGTAAAACTATGAAATTAGAACCGACACACAGTTGAGTGGGAGTCAGGAACATACATTGTGCACTCTGATTAAAGGTGGCTGCACACGTTCAAGTTTGCATGCACAATAATTTGTGTGTGACCACTATTTCGCTCCCCTGAACATCTACTAATTTTAGGTAATCTAATTAATTGATGTAAACTGTAATGCCGACCATCTACCGATATAAAATTAAAAAAAAATAATAACCATTCATTGACATGGGATGCTTTAATTGTTATTATTGCTCAATATTAACATGCTCGATTTGACTAAAAAAATGCACTGTGAGTTTTGAAAGTAAATAGTTTATATTACAAAACGAAATTAAAATAGTGATGCGCACAATTTTACTATTAATAAAATATTAAGGATTTTTAAATCGATAATTAATCGTTGTAACTAATGTTAGAGAGACTCAAGTCTGAACTAAATTCAAAGTCTTTTTTCTGTATTTCATCACTCTCCTTATGGCTTCCGTAAAACGGAAACAATGAAATAACAGTGTTATAATGTCGTAATTTTGCTAACACATGATCGCCGTATTTGTTTGGTCGTTCATGTATATTTGCACAAGTTTACATGAGCGTGTGTAGCCGCTTTAACATAGCGGAAAAGCGAATCCGTTCGACAGGTTTATTAGATGAGTAATTTTTAAATAAGCCCCAGATCTTCTCCATGAATCACGGAAGACTCGATTACGTTAGAAGAACCGATTAAATTTTCGTGTGCAACAAGGAAAAAAAGCCAGAATTATTTCTTCCGATTCTGTTAAATCGAGATAACTGTAATAAAACAGATACGGCCGAAATATGACATACGTACAATATCAAATAAAAGAAACACACGGAATTTTCGTTCAAAAAATCATTTTTTACTCATCAATAGTAAGTAAGTTCACCCACTTCAAAGCCGTCGTCATCAGATATATTACAGTACACGTTGTCCAATTTTCGAAGCACTTGGAATGTCGCTTAGCTCATTCGGGGATAGTGTCTTTAAATCCTCAAAACATTGACAAAACACCATATTCATCTTAACCCTTTGAGTAGTATGGACGTCAATGTACGTCCGTGCGCCTTGTCGCCTTGTTTTCAAAGCCATTATTTTATATTTTAATAAAATTTTATTATTTATTTCAATATATATAATAGATAAAACTATCAATAATATGCGGAAGTCATTAAAATCATATCACTTATTTTTAGTCTGGAAAAAAATACGTAAACATTATGAAAAAAGAGTTAACTTCAGCATTGAAAAATTCCCTTATGCTATTTCAATAATTATTATGTTTTCTAAAGAAACGAAAAACCATACATATTGCTGTTCACATAAATCAGTCCTTTGCGTTCAAATTGTATCTCAAGTGCTTTTTTGATTCCGAAATAGCAGCAGGCACACATGGTAATGTTACACACATTAATACCAATTTGAAATAACTTTTCTATAAATAAAATAGCATTGTTTACAAATTGGCATATCCGATTTGATTGATTTTATGATATTAGTTGAATTGATAGCAGCGAGAGATTGCAAGTTTAAAACGTGTCTATAAAAGATTAACTCACTAATGAAAGGCTTGATAGGAAGAAGTTACAGAGGGCCATGTCAGGCGAATGAGGATGTTGAGGCATCAATGACAATTGCATAATCTAAACGACTCGTTTCAATAAGAATTGACTGGCATTAATTTTATTATACCATTACAGAGAAGCAAACAAAAAGCTTGCATAACACACGTAACTTGATCCGATGAAAAATTTCCAAGTACACTACTGTCTGGGTTAGTGGGTCAGGAAAACTGCAGCAAACACAAGTGGATTATAAATATATTATTTATATTCCACAGCGATGTTTCCTGTCTTATCTTTCTTTGACGCAATTTATTATTAACATAGCCTATTTTGAATTTAAATATTCTTTACATTATCTTGATTGTGTAAAAAAAACTCGTTTTCAGCTGTCTCCGGGCAGTAATATCGTTTTAATCAAGCAATATATATTTTGGAATGATATACAAAAAGCCTCCTCATCCTTGAAGTAATAAAACATGGCAATTTAAACCTGCGGAGTCAAATGTTTTAAAAGAAAATACTGACTTGCTTGTATCAAAAGTAAATATACATTTGGTCCAGTTAAAAGACCATGCCTTGTTTAATTTATAACCACAATGGCTACCGGTTGGTCACAGGTTGTCTTATTTCAGTAACTAGTGCATTTTTTTACAGTTTCAAATAAAAATTAATCGCGGAGAACGATAGAATGAGGCCGGTGCTACGATAGCAGAGCGACTTACCTATTTATAGCTATTTTGCATCTCTGTTACCGATGCTCAGCTACCGTCGCTCTGCCACCATAGTATCTATCATAGCTCCGGCTTAACTGTGTCATTACATTTTATAATAATTATTCATGAATTTCATTGTACATTTTTCTTCAATGTCCACTCCTAAAGTGGAGCGTGTGAAGAATTGACGAGTGTGAAGATGAGCACTCAAGAAATTAAGTATAAGAGTCCGTATTATCAAACTTATTTCGACAGAACCGTTTCACGATAATTAGTAGTCAGCCATATGCTTAAACAATTGGGAATTCTGCGTCCTTAGATTTGAAGAAATTTCGCAGCTGTGGAATTCGGACCCGCAGTCTCTTACTCAGATGCAATCACATTAACTTTTCGGCTACCACTGAAAAAATTATCTTGGCAAATTTTGCTGTCTTCCCGGTATAGCCAAGAGGTTAGCATGCGCGTCTTGCATCTGGAAAATAAGGGGTTCGATTCCTACCTTTGAAGGATTAAAAAAAATCGAAAATACGGGACTGGATGCCGATAAAAGTCAGTAAAAAACAACAGTATTCTATTTGACTTTTTAGGACGTGATAATTGTTTTTTTTGTTAAAAATTCGTTAAAAAACACCCATCACTACTGATAATTTAGAAACCAACGAATGAGTCTGGCGATCTTATATTTTGGGACTAACAATAATTAAGCCTCGTGACAAAATGGTCCAATATGACCCAGAATCGGATTCGTCCATTGTCGACGGAATTAATACAAATTAAATACGGAAGTGTGAAATACTCAAAATATTTTCACACGTGCATACGACTATTTCCGGTGTTGTTTCAAAACCTGCCCAACAGGTGGCGAGGAAGTCAATCCTAAATTTTGGCGGGCGCTGACGCCAGCGGATATTTTCGGCGAATTTTTCACGCAGAATTCAGTTGAAAATTAATAATATTTTATAAATGAGTGGGCGAAACGGCGTTTTCTTCTCTTGGCAAATGAGCCCGAAATTGTCCGGTCGGCTTTTAAAAACTACACAAATTGGATTAGCGTGATTTACTTGATTCACGACAGTCGGTTTGACGTACATTTACAGTATCGGATGTATCAGCGGACCTCAACCTTTCTATATTTACACTACACAACTCACTCCAATTAACATACTGCTTATAATTCCAACAATATTAACATATCACGTTTATAATTGCACTGAATAAGACACTAAAACACTAACAGTCTCTACAAGAACAACCTAAATAAACAAATTCCCTAAATATTTTATCAATATTGAAGAAATCGATTTTTTTATTTAATCTTATCTCTTTAGCGCTATGTAACAACGTAAGTAGTATTTACAACGATGTCACACGGATAACAAAATCTATATTTGTATTTATTTTTTTATTTTGTCCGTCTGCTATGAAAGTGGAACATATGAACTACACAGTGTGAGAATGTCTTTTCCAGAAATCGAGTATATGAATCTCCGCAACGTCTTGACAGGTTATTAGAACAGGTGCTAATCACGTTCTGTTGGAATGTCCAAGAATGTGTAGGGAGCGGGAAGAATTACTCAAGTCGGTACATCCGACTTGGTTGCCACAAGGGCGAATTTCATTGGTTTCAAAAAGTTTGCGGCGTCATACGGC
>JAGVSQ010006647.1:0-16130 GCA_022683975.1 Rhyacophila evoluta | reverse complement strand
AGTGAGAGTGTTTCATTGGACCTAGTCAACTCCATTCTACACATCCCACATTGGCAACTCCGACGTGATAACATTCCCACAAGTCATATGCGTATTACCAAATTAAATTGATAATTCGAAAGTAAGACTGGATGCCGATTGGATGAGCAATTGTCTAACAACCAAAGGAAGGATAATTCGTGAAGGATAATTTGTGAAAAAATGTCTTCACATTGCGGAGAAACAAATATCTACTCCACTTTCGGAGCAAACATGATAAAAAAAATAGCTAAAACAAAAATAATATCGAAAATATTTAAAGATGATGGCTGAAAATATGTCGGTAGATATTTGTGTTGAAAAGAAAAGGACGTTAACCTCAACTTTTTAAATTAGCTTTTATTCGATAATCAGAATATGCATACTTAATACACGTTCCAACAAAAGGATGTAAGCCGAAAATGCCAAATTAGTGTCTAAATTTCGCTTTTAAGCATGAAAAAAGGATGGTCTTTGAAATTGACGACCAGGAAAAAAAGCTTCATGCACCTATTTAATTTTATCGGTTTTTTTAAATAACTTGAATTAATATCATATTGAGTAAATAAAACACCAATTTTAGTCTTCATACAGTTCAAGCCTATGTAATGTAATTGTGCGTCCTGTAAAATTCGTCCAATATGGGTTAGGTCATTTTTCCTTTCCACAGCCGATATGTTATGAATATTTATTTATACCATTTTGGCTCCGTATGTAAAGTATATGAATCTTTTCAGTATGAAGACTACCACTCAATAAATGATCTCCGCAGTATGAGAACTTATTTTAGCGGGACTTTTTTCACGGTAATTGGCTGTCAGCTATTCGCTCAGCGTATTCGGCAATCAGTTCTACATCTTTGATTTTTTTTTAATCCTGCAGCAGTAAGAATTGAAATCCCAATACCCAGTTTTGAAGCACACAAGTTAACCTTTCGGCCGCCTTGGAATAATATAAGAACAATAAAATGATTTAGTTTCATACTCTACCTAATATCATAGATATCAAGTATGGGACGATATAGTATGTAATTATTTCCATGAGCGCACGGATAGCCAGAGAAGGAGGTATTCATCAAAAATCATAATTCAAATTTATATTTTAAATTAACAAAGAGGAGGGTAGGATATAAATCGCCGGGCGGTGGAGCGGGTGGGCGGGGCCGCGCGGACACTCCATCTTCGTGAGCCGGCCCTGGGAACGATACTAACTTGAAGATATTTCCAGAGCGGCTTGACATGACTGATCAATGATTGTCAGAGCTGGATCGAGAACGAAATTTCAACGCGCCTGCATTGATTTCCCAATGATTCTTAGTTTAAAACACAACTCTCACTCCAACCATATCCTTAGCGAAAGTGGAGCATATAGATCTCAACATTTAGAAAATGACCACTGCCGAAATAGAACAAATAATATGGATCTTTTCATCACTAAGATTTATTTTTGACAGATTTGATGGACTCATTTACTTGGGATACAATAATTAAAATATTTAGTATATATACACAGAACTATAGTTATGCAGTCTTCCTGTTAGCGTAGTTGGTATCGTGCGCGCTTAGCAATCCGGGGTTGCGAGTTCAATTCCCCATCTGAAGGATTTAAAAAATCCAAAAAACGCAGGACTGGATCCCTGGACTGCCCATTGGGTTGAGAAATAGTATGACAAACGATTCTCGTGAAAAATAAGCTGTCAAGACGTCTTCCTATTGCGGTGATCCATATACTCCACTTTCAGAGTGAATATCTTCACACTGTGCAGATCCATATGCACAAATTTAGGAGCGAACATGGTATACAGCAAATTTGTTAGGCGAGGCTGTTTAGGCGGCGGATGTATTGGGTTCAAATACCGCAGTGGATTTAAGATTTAAATAAAAAAAGAAATATTAAAAATCTGGGCTTTATAAGTTCTGCGATTTTTTAAAATTAATCCCTGGGAAAACGATCTATCAAAAAAGTTTTTTACATTGTGGATGTTCATATTCTTCACATTTGAAGACGACATTGCCAAGATAGAAGAAGATAAGTATTTTGTAATTAGAATAAGGATTGCTGGAGCAACCTTTAATTCTGTGTAAAATGCCGCCTGCTCAATGCATGCGTCCTGTCAGTGCTAGGCACCCAACAAAGACCAAAGACATTGTATTCTAAGCTTTGAGAACAGGTGCCTGCAGCGGATTCTGGGCATACGGTGGTACGATTTCGTTCGCACACTGACAAAGTGAAGCTGCGGCACTGGATCTGGCTCAGCCACATATTACGGATACCTCAAGAGAGTTTGAACTTGACCTGCCTATTCTTTAAGCGACCCGGAATGCCGCTAAATACTATCAATATAATGTATTCGACGAAGTAACGAGATGCAGATGAAAGGACGCAGGAATATTGTCGGGCGACAGTGATTCTTGTAGGCGGCACGTGATATCCACATGCTCCACTTATGGAGACGATATTGAAGAAAAAGAAGATAATTAATATGGTTTGAATACCTTAAATCTGTATCTTTAATTAGTATTATCTGTTAAAAAATACAATATAAATAACAGGGTATGAACAAATTAATGACATCGTATTCTGCGAAGATAGTGGTGTCATGTCGACAATACCTTAAGTAGACAGGGTAGGATCTTGATTTCCAAAAGTCAGGAGTACAGTATACACAAATTGATATCTCTATTATTTTACCACTTTTATTTATGACAGAATAATAATGAGTAATGTATGGTGGAATATAAGAACGTTACCAAATATTGATTAATATTGACATTTCACTGTTGTCTTTTAATGTTTTGACTGCCATGCAACAATGTATTGTTGTTCGAGATATCATCGAGAATTGCTGACAACAATAATTGACTTGCGTCATTACGAATAGCTTTTTTGAATATTACGCACAATGAATATGAAAAGTAGTATATTTAATGACAGTATAGTATTTTTTCAATCAATAAAGAATATATTGTAAATGGATCTTTACGGTCGATTTCTCACTAAAATACTGAGACATCGTAGCAACTATTGGACTAGGGACGAGATATACAGAACTACGCCGTGATGATGTACAGATTGTGCATCTCTCAGTATTTCCTAAGTAAAATGATATGTGCATAATTAAAACAAGTATACTCGCATTCCCCTGCACCACCCGCCACATCTCCACGCGTGTTATGCGGGTGTATACCGTGGCTCAACGAACGTGAAACGCTATTCACAAGTGCCAGAAGTGTCCCAGGTGCACCTTCCCAAGACGTTGGTTGGCATCCACAAGATTATGTGTGATTTCTATTCTAACTAGTTATGCCCTATTCTCGCCTTTCTCGCTTGCCGTAAGATTGCGCATCTTTTTTAAAAGCTACAAAATTATACTTCGTAGAAACCAAAGCAATGACCGACCGGTCTGAAAAATGGTCGAACCGACTTGAGAATTTTTTTCTTTTAACCGACATATGGGGACACTCCCAGAGGATGTGATTGCCATCCGGCATTTCGTCACATAACCAAGTAGAAGATTCTACAAGACCAAGTTGACAGAGCTTGGAGGCAAAACCACCGTGACCGGTTAAGAACTGAGAAGTCCAATGGTCTGGAGTCAATTTGGTTATCTCCATTCGTCAATTTAGGTTTGGAAAAAACAAATGCATTTATCTGCCCTTAGTGAAAATACTAAATAATGTAGAAAAAGTATGTGAAATACTTATAAATGGAGTAGAAAGTTGAAAACTTGCAAATTATTAGTCAGTGAAAATATGTGCAGAGATGCTTTAGAAAGCATTTTTTTACCCACGGCGCGGCACTGGTGATCTATTAAGTTATTATTTTAAATATTATATTTAACTTTCAAGTGACCGTAGGATATTATATATTTTGATAGTCTGTCACAACAATGCGGTTTTGAATAAATCACAAAAAATGTCTAACCAATTCATTCATATCGAATATGTCAGAAAATGGATAATAAACAAAAATAATATATTATCGGGAAAATTACAAGCGCCTGTCTGCATTAAAATAATTTAGTGCCCATAAGACAAAAAATACCGGGGGTGAATCAGGGGGGGCAACAAATCCTCGGGGGGGCTCGCCAGACGCAAGTGAAGGGGGCCCAGGCTCACACACGCCGCTCAGGCAACTTGATTTGGCCCATAAATAAAATGAACACAATATAAAGTTGACAGATTTATTATGCATAGGAGGAGTACGGGTTGGCCGGGTCTGCCGGAGAGGGGTAGCAAGGAATCCGAGAGGGACAGATGCCAGAAGCACGGATGGACCCCTCTTAATGATAATCAAATCACATGATATTTCGATACTGATAAAGTAGCAATCCAAAAAGAAATTATTTACTTTAATAAAAATAAAAGCTTAGTTAGTCTTTCTTACTGTTGGGCATTCACCACGCTTAGTCCTTAGCTTTCAAATTACCCGCCCCGAAGATAGTGCCATCATCTTTAGAAGATGACGCCATCATCTTCAAATGAAATTAAATGTGAGTTATTGTTCTCTGAAACTGGATTTGAAAAGTAAAAAGGGTGTATCAATTCTTGAAAATCGTCAAGACCCGGTTCTCTATTTACCAACCTCCATTGAGGGATAATAACAGTACCACACCCTTTGAATTTTAAGCCTTTGAGGAGAAAGGATGTACATTTACGCCCAACCGTCTTGTCACCTTATTTTCAAAGACCTTCTTTATTTTTTTTTAAATATAAATGCTGAATAGATTTATCAACGATATACGGAAGTCATTACAATTATATCATATATTTTAAGCTAGAAAAAAAGGTAGAATTTACGAAAAAAATTAGAAAAAAAATGACTTAAGCATTAAAAAATCCTTTATGCTTTTTTATAATTATTATGTTTTATAAAGAAACGAAAGATTATTTATATTGCTGTTCACAGAAACAAATAAATTGTCACGTAGATCACTCCTATGGCTTAAAGTTTGCTATCAAGTGCTCCTTTGATTCCGAAATAGGAACGGTAACATGTAGTGTGTACACATTTTTACCAACTTGGAATAACTTTTCAGCTTATTTTGTTCGTTGCTTGGAAAAAGAAGATCATTGTTTACAAATCGGCATATCCAGTTTGATTGATTTTATGATATTAGTTAAATTGATAGCTGTGAAATATTTTAGTGTTTAAAACGTGTGTGCATAAAAAATTAACTCACTAATGAAAGGGTTAATAGTAACTTATCTACCTATAACAGTCTTTTAAATAGCGCTATCGCATCTCTTTCTCGTCTCATCTCATCTCTAGACTTAACTTTTATCTTTCATGTGAGACAAACAGAGTGAATAATATTTTATATATTACATTGTATAAATTCTCAAATAACTCATTATTCTCAAATAATTATTTGACTTTATCGCGAAATTGTGCATTTGATGGTTAATAAACTGATTAAAATGTGTAAGTTGATTGGATTTTTTCAAATTTTGGTGGCATTAGTATCTAAAATATTGAGAAGAATTAATAAAGATGAAAAGTTGGTCGAGCTGATTAGCACGTACGTCTTACAAGTCTTATGACTACATAAAAATTAAAATGCGTTTAATGTATTATAATGAAATTAAAACCATTGATTGACGATTAAGATGGATGAAAAAATATTCGATAAAAGAATGCACGTTACACAGCTATGAAAATTGAAAAAAAATCAAACGATAACATAAATTCATCGACTATTTCAAAGGATTGCGTACATTAACACTAATTAATGTCTGAGATATCAACAATATTGTAATATTAAACGATATTGATATCGATAATTGTAACTAAATATGCTCTGTCAGTCGTCTCATCCTTGGCCAGGAGGACGTCGGAAGACTTGAAGGATGGGCGCCGCGAAACGCAGGCAAGAGATAAAAAAGACGATGGATTGAAACGATGCCCTTTTGAGGGGTAGCGATTTTATTTAAAAGCTTAAATATTAATTATTATTAATGGACACATAAATATTTATTGTTTTTATTTATAATAAAGTAATGTAGTTATTGCTCACGGTATTTAATAAGAAATATCTAATACACTAAATATTTGAGTCACAATATTTTAAAATGTGAATGACAATATAAACAGTCAATTGAGTATGAAAGGGCTTTTTACTGTAATGAGTCATTTTGATGTAATCAATACTTTGGAGTGATACTGTTAAAGGGAAATTGATTTTTTAATAAAAAATATATAAAGTTTGTCAGCGAATATTTTGATTATTGCTTAGGAATTATGTTTGACCCTTTGATATCGTCAGGTTGTATCAGTAGCCGATTTAGCACTCGAGAGCCTCCAGACACAATTCAATTAAGAGGCCCCTATGCCCTAGGCATAATCGTTTTTTTTAGATCTCACTTTTGTTGAATATTTAGTAGTAATATGCGGAACCGGTACTATTGAGTACTCTTAGATACCAGTTTTTTTTTTGTAAGTACCCGATATCAAGTATTTGGGTATTTTTGTACTCATTCACTTTTGTAAATACTCACAATTGGGAATTTCGATTTCTCATTTTTTTAGGTCTCAAATCTTTACTTTCGTCATTCATCGAGAATTTTGTCGCGAGACCTTTTTTAGATCTCATGCCCATCTACAAATCTCTACTTTCGTACATTTGTCGCACATTTTCATTTCATTTTCGTACATTTTGTACATTTATTAAGCAATATATTGACATGCTCGATTTGACCAACAAAATGCACTGTCGGTTTTGAAAGTTAATAGTTTATGTTTCAAAACGAAATTAAGCTACTGGTACATACAATTTCACTATACAAAAAATGTTGGTAGTAAAAAATTAAGCGATATGAAAATAGTAGTAAACTTTTTCAATCGATAATTAGTAATTCTAACTAATATTAGAGAGGCTCAAGTCTTAATTGCATTCAAAGTCTTTTTATTGCTTCAGCGTGTGAGGTTCGTAAAACGGAAACAATGAAATTGTGAATTCTACGTAAGTATGGCCACCGTATTTTTATGCATGTATACTTGTGCAAGTTTACATGAGCGTGTGTAGCCCCCTTTACTCATAATTGGAAATTTCGATTTCTCGTTTTTTATGTCTCAAATCTTTACTTTCGTACATTCATCGAGAATTTTTGTCGCGAGACCTTTAGGTCTGATGCTATCTTAGTGATTTCCACCTTAATCCGGCAATTTGGAGGCCTTTTCAATTATGAAGCCTCAGACGAGTGCTTGGTGCGCCTATAATTAAATCCACCACTGGATTGTATGTTTGTATAATATGTATACTGACGATGTAATACAAAAAATATTACATAGACTTTTCGAGAGACTGCAAAGAGCAATATGAAAAAATGTTTTAATAATATGAAGGTTTTTGGCCTAGAGTCCGTTCATATGTAAATATAAAACCATGGAAATGATTCTTTTGAACATTCTACCATTTTATACATGGCAACTTTGTCGTGTATGACGATGAAATATCAAATTGTTTTGTGTTTATACTTAAGTTACATAGTTGATAGCGATACGAATAGATGAGTTTAGATGTAGAGTCATGTCTCACTTGATTTCGGGCCAAATAAGACTTAATTAAATTTATATGCGTATAATTATTGCCAAATCAGCAATTTATTCAGAGTAATGGACCAAAATACGTTTAAATCACTGCGATACCATCTTAAAATAGAGCGTGGAATATTTATAACCGGAATAATTTCAACATTAAGTTAATTTAGAAGTTTAAATTTGCCTCATTTTGTTTCCTAATAAATATCGAAAGATAAGTGCGAATACGTAATCTTATGTGAATGTAAATTTCTTATATTGCTTTTGAGACAAATCGTAAATATTTATTATATGTAATTATAATACGTAAATGTCGTTTTCTGTATTTATAGTAATTAGCCACCCATACGAAGTAGTTTGGAATACATACATAAAATATTAGTATGAGTATCAAAATTTTATCAAAATCTGCTTTTATACTGTGGAAATCTGTATTCTCTAATTCGGGGTTTCCCAAACTATGTTCTGCTGAACCTGAATAGGTGTTCCGCGACAATTTGGAAAGGTTTATACACTGCAACACATTTAAATATCTTTTACTTCATATTGAAAGCGATTGATGATCAATCTCCATTTTTGTTTATGACGTCAAGTATCTAGGTGTAGGCGGATGACCATCTTTTTTCACACCGTGAAAGAGATGGGGTATATTATTTTTACTTGAGCGGCTGACAAGTCTTGTCATTTTAACGACTGATGCTTAGATTGACAGAACGGTTAGCCGCACTAATAAATATTGTTCATAAATCTGATAAAAATTAATAACACTATTTTTTATTTTTACTAGTAGGAATTACCCAACCTAAAACATGAGTGTTCTGGTAAAACTTCCAGGTTTGCGAAGTGTTTCACTGCAGAAAATTTTGGGAAACCTTGCTCTAATTAAATAGATATTCTCACACTATGTAAATTCATATGCTCCATAATTATATAATATGAATGTTTATTAAAGGTATTTGATAGACAAACAGTATAACACCGGTACATAACTAAAAATAATAATCATGTACAATATATTATATAATACACATATATTATAAGTGATTCTTCCATTTTGTGAAGTGAATCAAGTGAAGTATATAGATTTTCGACACGTGAAGGAATGTTTTGATAGATTATTTTTCACGAGAATTGTTTGTCAGATAATTACTCAACACAATAGGCATCCAATCCTGCATTTTCGGATTTTAAAAAATCTGGCAGATGTGGGAATTGGACTCGCTTTTCCTGGATCACTAGGCGCGCACGCTCACCAACATGGTACCGGAGATACATTAGAACTGAAAAAATACTATTTTCGTCTTATTTATATGGATTTATCGACTTTTTGTTTATTTTTAGTCAATATTTTTAAGTCATGGTATAATCGAATACTGTGGCTAAATGATTTTAAATCACGAAGAACCCATAGCTAGGAAAATGAGCAGAATAGTCTCCTTCACGTTAAAAGACATACATTGAACTATCTTGTAGATGCCATCAAAAACCTGAATTCTACTTGCTACATTTTTCGACTGTCGAAATTCTAGAGTTTTAGAAGACTATCGAGTATTATTAGCAGGATGTATTCGGCAGAGTTAAGAAATGATCGGGGATGATATAAAGGCGAGTCCTGGAGGCAACACGTGGTGGCCATATATTCCACATATGGAACAAATAAAATGGAAGAAGAAAAAAGTTATTGTATAAAATAAATATTCTCAAACTTATTCTAAAATTTAGTGATACACAAAATAATATTGGGTCACCTAAGCAAAACAAGTCAAATTGTATAGCACACACTAAAAACTAAGTTCATTTATCAAAATATCTATTATAATATTTTTAATTGGTTTAATTAAATTTGAATTCAAATATACACAACTGAAGAATAGATTTATATAAATGAAAATCATATCGAATTCATATAATTACTGAACAAAAATACAATTATGATGTATGTCTAAACATGGATTATCAAAACATTCGGTCCTGAATATATTAAGTTTAGTTACGTCAGTACTTTGGGTAGAATCTCATGCTGATGTCACCAGTTAATTCTCATACCATAGCTGGCAGTCAGTAGCTTGTTACTAGACGAGAAGTGAGTAGACACATTGCCTCATATTAACACTTCTGAAGTTTCTAATTCCGATGAGCCGTTTTATCATACTAACAGGTCGCGATGTGCCCGACGCAGTAATATTCCCCGTGTTTATCCATAGTATGTCGAGTATAATTACAATCAGGGTTGCAAAGTCCTGACTTGCCAAAGTATATTCTATATTATATATATATCTTTAGTCTATTGCTCGAAGTGTATATATCAAATATATCGACTGTGGAAAGAAAAAGAGATGTAACACAAAAAAACTATTGTAGCCTTCTTTCGATAATCAAACTCTACATAATAATAACTTAATTGAAAATACGCGTTTTGTTAAATCAACGTCAGCCGAAAACGCCAAATTACTATGTGAATTTAGCTTTTAAGTTTGAAAAAAGATGGCCTGCTAAATTTGCGATAAGGTTTAAGGAATTACACCACATCAATTTGATTGGTTTTTGCTAAATAACTTACTAATCACATTGGGTATATAAAAAACTATCTCCATAATTTTCAAGACATTATGTACATTAATTATTTTGACTTACGCGTAAAATTATTTAGTATACGTTCTTGTGCCTACTGTAAGTTCTGTGTACGTTATGTCCGTTTACTTTTATATAGTCGATATACATCATGAATGTTTGAGTATATATAGTATAAAGTATATATAAATGAAGTGAATAAAATCTAGAAGAAAAAGATAATATTAGGTGTTTTCTAGAAGTTAAAGATTATTGATATTATTTGCCTATTTTTTCGGTTTTATTCAATTTCCTATTATTTTTTATTGTGTTTATTAATTGATTTAAAATATGGTATATACTTAAATCTATCTAAGTATTAATTATAAAAACTCAGTATAATATGTGATGTTTTTTCTCTGTGTTCAAGTGTATGTCTACGCAATTGTCTTGTGCGTAGTTGTCTATGCAAGCATTTGTCACACGTGCTGCTATCTTGTGCGAAGTTGTCTTATCCGCAGTTGTCTCAAATATAAGCAAAGAAATAATTTGGAAATTAGGAAAGAATATTTTTATTAAATGATCATATGCAAGTTTAAAGTTTTGGCATTGTAAAAGTGTTCAGCCCTGATTAGCTGCCACTAAGTACGTGGATCTTCGTTCGCTATGTACCGGCCGACTCGAAAGTTTGAGTTAAAGATATTAGACTTTGTGATCCTGATGGAGTCACCTCTTGGCGTGAGACGCTTATTATGTAATGCCGCGTAACGGGGCGAAAGGTGAGAAGGCGTCGCGACGCCTCTTGCACGCTGGCTGGCGTCGTGTAGCTTACTCGTTTCGTATAATCTTCTAATAACTAGGAGCGGGTCGGACGACTTTCTTGAAAACGCTCAAACGTGTTTACAGTAGCGGATGAATTTATTCGTCATAAGCAAGACTCTGACAGTTGAAAATATATATTTTCTTAATCTAAATATCTGTTACCCATATATACGATTAATAAAACATAATTACAACACGTATTAAGTGTGATCGAAATTTATTATAATTTAAATGAAATAAGTTGATATATTTTGTCAGTATATGTCTATGTTTTGTCACATAATTGGCAAGAAAATATGGCTAAATTTAATGTAAAATGCAGTAATAAGTAATGTCGAAATATACGGGCGTTAAAATCCCATAGCTTCAAAGAATTATTAATAAATATAGTGGTAAATTTACCTGTAGGCGAACGCTTGGGCCTTAAAATTACCTCATTATAATTACCGGACTAAGCTAGAAATTATTAAGATAGCGTGAAACTTATAAAAAGGTCTCGCGACAAAAATCCGGACAGATATACGAAAGTAGAGATTTAAGCATGGTCGTGAAGAGTAGAGATTTGAAAAGCGAAATTCTCAATTATTTACGAGAGTGAATGAGTACAAATACACCCATTAATTACTTGGTACCCAAAAAGAGAACCGGTAACTTTGAGTACTCAAAACTACCGGTACCGCACATTACTAGAGTCTCTCGAGTGCTAAATTTTCCACTGGATATATACTTTTGAGTTGACGCAAAATGACGATGAAAAGATTACTAAAATCTTCACGTTATAATATAATTCATAAGTGAACATGGTTTTATGTTATTTAGATTTAGATTGTTAAAAATCCGTCTAACTAACATACTATTTCTAAAAAAATATATAAAATAAATAACTAGTACAAAATACTTTAAAAAGGCGATTAGATTTGTACTGCATATTCAAATGATGGATAAAAATATACATATTTATTATCATACATATTTTGAACAGATATTAATAATAACTTAACATAACTTACTTAACTATTGCTATTTGAGGATTTGTTTGCAGGTAGCAAGAAAGATTTTGTTTTTTTGTGAAGATCTTTTCGCGTTTAATAATTATAATAAAAATGCATTTGACACGCCACTGAATAAGTGTTTAGTGTACTTATTTACATGAAATAGAATTACTTATATCATAAAGGTGACGATTTTTGAGACGCACGTGTTAGTCTGAGAACAATGTTGTGTTTTATTCCAAAACTTTTGCAAATGTAATATTATCATTGCTACAAATAATATATTTGCTCAATGTTTAGAGGAAAACAACATTAATTACATGTTGCGAAGTACATTTTATAATAATTAATATAAGGGAATTAATACATATTAAAAGTTCATTGTTTGAAGTAATGTATATATGTTACCATGTTCGCACAGTGTGAAGATATCCACTCCGAAAGTGGAGTATATGAATCTCCATTGTGTGAAAACCTCTTAACAGATTATTTATTACGAGAATTTGTTACAAAATTGCTCAATCTAATGGGCAGCATCCAGTCCTGCATTTTTGAATTTTTTAAAATCCGGCAGATGGGGAATCGAAGCCGCATTCTCCGTATTGCTTTTTTTTATATACCATGTTCGCTCCCAACGTGGAGCATATGGATCTACACAATGTGAATATATCCATCCGAAAGAGGAGTATATGGATCTCCGCAATGTGAAGACAACTTGACAGATTATTTTTTACGAGGATTGTTTGTCAGACAATTACTCAACCCAATTGGCAACCAGTCCTGCATTTTCGGATTTTTAAAGATCCGACAGATGGGGGATTCGAACTCGCATTCCCCGGACCGCTAGGCGCGTACGCTACCAACTACGCTACCGTGAGACCCGGATTGCTAGACTGATGTATTTATATATTAAATATACTAATATATTTATAAACATAAAACATGCTATTGTTGCTATACGAAATAAACGTATACTTGACACGTAAGTCTTTGAATTAATTAAAATGTTTAGTAGTAAAATTTAATATTTTTTATGTTCAAACTTTCATGGTATAATAATTTTATTTTATCCTGAAGTCCATAGGTAAGCGTGCGCGCTTCAAAACCAATGAATGTAGATTCAGTTCTCACTTCTGGTGGGTTTTTATTTTAATTCAACAATTGAGCACTGGATATCTAATGGGTTGCATGACAACCAATTCTTGTGAAGAATTTTTCAACTCAAGTCTACGTATTCTAAAGAACTTTACACTTAATTTCGGGACTAGTCTTCTCAACACAGCGAATGTCCATAATATAGACTCCATATGCTCCCCTTTCACAGCGGATTTGGTAGATAATAGAACTGTTTGTCATAGGAAATAATAGTTCTATGTGTGACCTTAAAAAATACTCGTGAGCTTAAAATAAATCTTTAGTCAATTATACATTTAGTATTTTTTAAGGTGAAATTTTTGTCATAGTATATTCAGTAAACAGTATATTTTTGTAATCATTTATGGTGACAAGTTTGGTTATATATCTTGGTATATTTATATAGTATCCATCATGGTAATTACGTCAAAAAGCGTTGTACGAGAGTTTTAATGCATATTAAAGTATACGGTATCACACGGCGCAGTTCTGTGAAACGTTAAATGTTGGAGATTTTCTACGTGTATAAGCGGCTACGCCGTAGTCAAATACGGGGTCTACGAAACATCAAAAAGCTTCTGCTAGTGGTGAGGGGCTACTTAGCACCACTGACAATTTTTGGCGGTTTTACCATATTTCATATTAAGAATTTCTTCCTTTTGATATTTTAATTATTTAATATATAAAGTATTGCATATAAATTTGGAGGATATTTTCTGTTTTAATTTGTCCTGTCACCTGTTGTGTTATAGCTTACTAAGTGAGCATAAGCTTTTTTTTAGATTAACTCAACTTAGATGTAGGAATTGAGCCCGCATTTTCCCGTCGCGAGGCGCACACGCTACCCTCTATGCTGCTGGAGAGGTTGGGTTAAGTTAAATTAAATTAAATTAATTAATTTTATGGATAGGTAAATTGCGGCTTTTTTTTAATCCATTGTCCACGGTTTGATGTGCAAAAATGTGAAATTCTGAATTATGCTACTTTTTTGTCGCAAAAAACACTATTTAACACTAAAAATTTTATTGTATAGTTTAATAGTGTGAGTAACAAGTTGCTACAGGACTGTTTCGATAGATTTGTATGACGAATTTTAAAGATAATAGAAAAAAATGTGTCATCCTACGCCAAGCGAAAAGATCATTTTGTAACAATACTCTAAATTAATAAGGTTCAGTTAAATTAAGAATCGTGCATACTCTAGTGCTCTTCAATTAAAGTATTATGAAGCTGCTAATTCTTGTCTCTACTACTTTGGAAAGTGTTTTGTTAGATCACAGTTTACGCTCTCATAGCGGATGTGGAAACAAAACTAAATCTGCAAATCCACCAACTCCATTTGTGTCGAATTTTCAGGAGCAATAATAAAATTTGGTGAATTGGTATATTACTGCATGGAGTTGGATAGCGTGTGTGGTTGATTTTACGTATTTCGTTTTTTTGTGAATTTTCTGCAATAGAAAAATTAAAGCTCAATAAAAAGCATTGTTTTATGTATTAAAAGTCTAATAAAAAGAAAAACAAAAGAGGCGACATGTCTAGGCGATTGTTATTTACCGACTAATCTAACCGCTTTGAATACTCCCTATCTACTTCTCTGACACGTAATGCCATCATTTATATGAGTGAAAGACACTACCGTTACAAATACACCAACATAATTTGATGCTCAAAAATACATGCCGGTCCTAGATTTAACACGAAATAATCATTTCAATTGATAATAGTTAATATTTTTATTTCGTAAAGACATCATTGGAAATTGAAAAGAAGTTTTTATGAAGATATATATTGGAGAATTAAAATAAAATATATTATAAGTCAGTCACTATTCACTACAGGATAGTAAGAGTCGATATAAACATTAACATGTAGTCAGCAACTGTTATTTCTATCGTTGATATTGTATATAGCTGTTGCTTTAAAGTACACAGTTGTTAGTAGTAAAGCTGAAATAAATTTTAACGCTTTCACTACTATAATGCTTTTAATCTTATAGTTTTAGCAAGGGATTGGTTGTAAATAATTATGTGTAGTTATTTTTGGTAAAAATAAAATTGGATAATTATTAAACTTACGATTTTTTTTTATTCGTGTGTAAACGCATTCTACAATATTTTTAAGCTCTGCTAAATTCGTGCACAGCCTTCTTAATTGGAAATAGCAGACAATATGAATGAAAAATAAAAAATGGGAATGTTTCAACCCTTTAAAACAATATTGTATCTACTTATTCACCTATTTATCTATTACGATGTAGAATGTGGCCCTTTTTGGGATATAAATTTCTCGCTGAGTGGGCTGGAAAAAATGGTCACAGTAAATAGACTCCACAGTGGCGGTACGTGCACCTGTGCAGATAGAATATGCGAGGAAGAATTCCGCAGGCAGTGCACCCTGCGATGTCACACAATGCTCGAAGATAATCCGACGCCACTGGCTGGACAAAAAGCAAACACATTGATAGTATGGTTTCTCTCCTGAACAGATCCGCATTATCTTTTCTAAACCATTGGTTAACATAAAATAATTTTAGCCAAACGTAAATTAATTTGTAAAACTATTAACAGTTATCTATAGTATATTAATTAGCAATATACTATATATCATAAATATATTCCGCCATAAATTTGATAAAGCAAATGGATTACCGCGAGTGTGAAAACTTAATTCAACGGACAGATTTTTACGTAAATTGATAACCAGGCAATCGGTCATCCCATTGAGCATTCAGTCATCCATAATTAAATTTTAAAAATATTCCTACAAAGTTGATAGGTTTTATTCGCTCTGGTGCACACGTTTATCAAACACCGGGGTATTTATTCCGATTTGAAAAGTATAATATACTGTGTGGGAGATGTTATCAGGTCGGAGTCACCAGTATGTGGGAATGTTATCACGTCGGGGTCACCAGTATGTGGTAGATGTTATCACGCGGAGTCACCAGTATGTGGGAATGTTATCACGTCGAAGTCACCAATGTGGAATGTGTAGAATAGAGGTTGACTGGGTCCAGTGAAACACTCTCACTATAAATTATATATCGTTATATTATCGTTGACACATTTAAAA
>JAGVSQ010006646.1:0-16135 GCA_022683975.1 Rhyacophila evoluta | reverse complement strand
ATGTATGTCGTGTTGTCAATGTATTAAACTTATAATTTGTGATATTACAACATGTTTAAACTAAATAAATTAAATTAAATGGTATACATTTGATCATTTCAAAAAAAACTATTTTTAAAAACTAAAACCCACGTAAGTGTGCCTTTCTACAATCGATATGATCAATTTTTGAATTGGAAATGCTAATTATAGTGGCCTCAGTAATCTAATTGTTAAAATTACGCGCTTTGGTACGGATGTAATATTAACCTACAAAAAATGTATGATTGAATATTTAAGCTGCCTGAGAGTTAAAATTACCCAGTGTAAAATTTCTCGTTATTTATATTATTTGTGTTATTGCATACACGTTTTTATACTTGTAAGTTCCACTTTGTATTTCGATTTACTGCAACGTATGGCATTTACTAGGATTAAGTCGTAACTCTCCAACGTAAAATTCCAATCGTAAAATAAGACGTGACAAGCACTCTGAACGAGCATTATCCGCGGATAAGCCACGTAATAATTCGTTCTTTGAATAGCAGCTATCAAGACTTAAATAAATAATTCGGACCAAGCTTCTAAATAGTATTAAAAAATACCTCGTCATTTCAATAGAACACTTTTAGCTAACAAATATTTTAACATTACAAACTAGTTATATTTTAATTAAAATAGTAGACTGAATAATTGTGGTGGATAACAAATTTTTCCAGGACTTGAAATTTTAATAAATTGGAACTGCAGCATCACTTACGATGTTTATTAAGTGTTTCATATTATCTCAATTCAATTTCATTGTTTGTATAGGATTGATGACCATTTAAGTTTTTCCATATTTTCTTGATTATTAGTAATTTCCAGGATACAAAAAATAAGATAAATAATTATGTAAAAACATCAGATTTAGAAAATAGTCACAAGGAGTAGTGTACTTTAATAAACTGTAAATACTATAATACCATAACATATGTATGAGTGAAAAAATAACACATTTGATTATTGTTATAATATTCAAAAAAAAAAAATCGATACAAAATATTTTTAAAATATTAGCTGCGACGTATTTACTCAACTAATGTGCTGTTATCAATTTAAATTTTAGAAAAATTAATACATTCTATGCAATCGTTGAACTAAGCATAATTATCTCCCAAAAAACAAACGGTGATAAGATGTAGAATATTACTATTTTTAATTGTTCATTGAATAAACTTTCCCGAGTTTTTATCGTCACTATTAACCGTTGTAGAGTAGACTACTATAACGTGGCAGAATCTTTGACACATGTTGGGATTTCGGACAGTTCGGTGTAAACAAGTAGAATGAAATATGAACATATCAAATATATTAGTGTAATCTTTATGACACTCAAAAATTTGGCCTATTAAGAAGTTTATTCAGACTTAAATTTCAACTGGCTCTTTCAATGAAAGTTTTGTTACAGTCTCCGCATATTGTCTTATGTATGCAGGTTTTTAAATTTTAAGCAAATGTGAAAACTTGAATGTTGATTAAAATTATGTACTTTCTTATTATGTCAATTATAAAATTTTGTTAAACTGTATCAACTGTTTAGTCGAGAAAAACTTTTTTAAGATTTCAGCTGGCTTAAATAAAAAAAAAGCAAAAAAAAACACATTCACCGAGTAGAACTTCATTCTACAGTGGTAATTCATTTTTTTTGTTTGAGCATAATGAATTTTATATTTGTGCAGATAACTACTTCAGAAACACAGAAGCATATAGTTTTTTACGTTGCAAAAAAAATATCACAAAAATCGGCTGCCTTTCAGTGACTTTCTTTACTCGTTGGCAATTAAGTTCTGTATATTTGTACTTTTTAAATTGTGCAGCTGTAAGATTTAATCCCACAGTCTCTGGTTTTGAATTGCATTCACTAATTAATTACTCAACCACCAAGGGAATAAATTTACGAATTAACGTGTTTTTAATCATGATAACGAAAATAGTTGCCAATAAACTAAATAAACACGTAAATTAAAACTTCACATTTCAAACACACTTTTTTTTACTTTTCCTATTAAATAACAATCATTGTGTAACTAATATATGAGTGTTTGATTAAAATTTCTGTCACGTATAATTCTGTACAAGCGATAATGTAACATTCATTTACTTTGTTGAAACAATATTACTGATATCTTTTTTATTGTTTTTTGAAGCGTGCTTTTTTGAAATAATGTTATGCCTGAATTACTCATGTCATATTTTTCAACGAGTAAAATATTTTCCACATCAGATATTTAATTAACAATTTCGCCGAACAAAATCCACTCACATTTTTTTTCTAAAAATAGTCAAAAATTTGTTTCAACATAATTATCTTCTACTAAAAAAATATTTTTGAACATTATTGTTACAGCATCATAAAAAAAATATACAAAACCTATACATGGTATTATTATTATTGTATTATATAAGTGTACTTGCGTCTATTGGGAAATTTCTTATATTTTACTTGGCGTTTCATTGTCGTCTTTTTAGCAAGCCACGACGAGGTTTCTACGTCAATAGAAAAATAACCAAAATTTTTAATCTAGTTATCATGTCGACTGCAGAAAAAAAAGGACGTAACCCTCAGTTATTTTTAAATACATATTCATAATGTTTTTAAATTAATAAACTTTCTATCAAAAGGCTGAGTTGAAAATGCTGAACTGGTTTCTAAACATAGCTTTCAAATTTGAAAAAAGGAGAGTCTGCAAAATTTTTGAATTTCTGACTAGCAAAAATGCCTTCCACCACATCATTTTGTTGGTTTTTCTTAAATTACTCATTAAAAGAATAGAAGTAAATGAAATATGAGTTCTAGTTTTCAAGCACTCATTTTAAGGTTTTTTTATAATGTTTTGACTTAAAAATCATCAAATAAACGTTTTTTGTGGCTCTAGTAAAGAAAATTCCATGTGGCTAATGTTTATTTCTTTCCACAAGCGATATATTTTTGGGATATTAAGTGCTAAAATTCCTAAAATCACTTTAAAAAAGGTATTTTATATACTTCAACATCAAATATTTCTAAAACACAAACCTATTATAATATACAAACGAACATGCTGTGGCACAAAAGCATTATTGGTTTTTTTCTTTTGACTAAATTTCAGGATTTTCGTGCTTAATAAAAAATAGAAAATTCCTCACATCATTTCACCTTGTTTGCATTTGAAGCGTAAGTTAGAGGGGAAAATGTCGAGAATTTGCATTGAGCAAGTGTATGAGACGATTATATTTTGAAAGATAAAAGAATACTCAGTCAATTGATTGTATTGTATTTTTATCGTTGCTGTTTTGAAGTTTGGTTTTTGACTTACAATGACATCAATTTTTTTCATTTTAAACACGTACTCCATTCTTCATTCTGTTAATATTCACTTATAAAACTCTTTGAACTGGGAGGTTATATATTCACTTCAAAACATATATTTCTTTAATTTTAATAAATATTATTTTATTACGAACAAAAACTTTATAGTTTAATTATTACACCTTGACGGTTACGGTTCTAATGAGTTTGCTCAGTAAATAACTTTAAAGTTTTCTGGTAATACTAAAGGCATATATACCGCATTTAAGTAGACAGGTCAAATTTTTGCTTCAGAAAATATTATAAAGTCATTTGCAAAGGATATTTACTATTCTAACATAATGTTATCTCAAATTCAAAATAGTGCAACATATATACGACTCAGTCAACACTGACCAGTATTCACTATAAATAAGACAATATCCAAAACTAGACTCCAATCCGCATTGTAACATTCATGATGTTGATAGTATAATAATAACGTATGGAAAATGTTTTAAAAAATTGTTTCAAATTAAATAAAAATAATTAACTGATACATTTTTACGCTATATTAGAAATAGTATTTCATCTTCTTAGAGATTCATTTCTCTCTAAAAACCATTACATTGAAAACTTGTTATGTGTGCTTTTCAATATCCAAGCTATTGTATTATTTTCAGACACAATTGAAAAATTGAAAGAACGCGTTTTTTGCATCATTCATTCATTGTGAATTGTTCTCACGTTCTCAAATGTACAATAAAATATAACATTACATGTTTTATATTGACTATATTCATATGTGCACAGAAATCGATAAATCTACTACGTGTTAACATTCAAACATATCCGATCTGAATGTATATGAATTTTTGCAATGTGAATATATATATTCCGGAAATGGTGCATTTAGATACCGTGATAATTTTAAAACTCATCTTGATATATCGTATTGTAGGAATTGGTTACTATATCAAAAAAAAAATGCATAAAACGTCTCAATCTGCATCTAAAAATTTCTATTGGCAGATATTTATAAATTGAAAACCGATCAATAGTCGTTCAATATAAAATCAATATCCTGAATTTCAATTCACATAAAAATATATCTTCCGTTTTTTGAGCGCTTAGGGAATTGAATCACGAGATATATTACTCAGTCACTGAAGTCATATTATATTATGTCTTATGTCTATAGCAGCCTGACCAGACGTATATAAAAAGTGTTAAATCAATGTAAATCTGAAGAAAACAATAAACTATTATAAATATAATAAAACGTGTAAATAAACAACATAATATTATATGTGTATGGCAATAAAGATATAATAGCTTCGTTTATTTACAAACACACTTCAAATTTTTATTTTGTAACATATATATAGCTTATGAAGTAGCACAATAGGATGACACGGGCCTCTTACAGCCATCTCTGGTCTATAGTATTATATATTTTTGATACTCTATTACTACAAAATTAGTAAAAGCCTAACCGCAAAGATAACTGAGTGAGTAGCATGCACCCTTGAAAGCCAGAAATTTTGCATTCGATTCTTATATTTGATTAATTGAAAAAACTCAAAGAAACATGATTGGATGCATAATACATTGAATAATTGACTGAAAATCAACTATCGTGAAATGAATATCAAGACATGTCTTCACATTGTGGAGATGTATATATATATATATATACTTTACTTTCAGAGCATAGATGAAATAAAAGTAATTTATAACTTTGTCTTAATAATTACGAAAAAATTACACCGTTTTTTATTTAGTCACAGTGACATATTCCGTGTATTATGTAATATGAGTTTTCCGTCTAATTTTTTTTTTTAATTTATAATTATCAAGTTTAAAGTAATTCCACATTTGGATAATCTCCTGAAAATTGCATATTGAATTATTTAACAGGTACCAATGCTTCCGCAGCATAATGTTTGTGAAAAGCACAAATTCGTTGTTTGATTTTCACGCTCGACTAGTTCGTGTGTGAAGAATATTTACCAAGGCTTTGTGGAAAGCATTACCAATTTACCAAACAGAATCGGCTTCAGGTACATCGTTAAAGCGCCCGTTGAATGCTCGAGAGTGGAAGTTTTTAGTTGAAACGAATTGTTGACTTTTTTATCGGCAAAAAAAAAATATGAAAGAAAAATAAATATTGCATTAACTTGACTTTTTATTGTTTCAACGTCTTTAAATATAGAACTGTTTTTTATCTTAGAATTTGCATATCGTGCAGAACTATCCTAAGTCGCACTTTAAGTAATATTGAGTTTCTACTAAAAACTATGTATAGAATATTTTTCTATGATCCTATGTACAAATACAATATATTTATAAATAAATTTTATTAAGACTGAAGTACCCTAAGTAACAAAATATAATATTTTATTAAAATTCAGAACAATCCTAAACACACGTACATATTTCAAAATATATTTACCAACCCTAATAGGTAATATTATATGCCTACAAAATATATAATAAGAGAAAAGCTTTCACAAATATTGTCTCAAAAATGTGTGTATTCTAATAATTTTCAAACAGCTTTCCTAAAAAATTAAGTCCAGTGAAACATAGGACAGTTCTGCATTTGAGTGACCATACAAACTAATTATAATGAACAATATTTCGTTATGATATATAAAGTTTCATTTAATGAATGATTAAAAACTTACACACAATCAGTTTTTAGTATATCTAAAATATTAACAAACTGGTGAATATAATGCAAAATATATACAAGTGTACCTGTATAATTCTTTGTGAATTTATGGATATCTACGAATTTCAATTTGTTTATTATTTAAGATCGATTTTTTCCAAGCCCTTACATTACTGATTATACGTCACAACTTAATATGATTAGTGATTCATCTACTATAAAATTGAGCTTTCATTTAGATACGAAACTTTTAAAAGTAGTTTTAAATTTAATATAGATATGTTTAAGGTGATCTTACTGTCTGGTTTTTATTGAAACCAATTCAGAGTATTTATATTATCGTCTTGATAATAGTGTCACAGCTAGAATAATTGTTAACAAATCTCACTTTTATAGCTATAATTTTATATAATTATTTAACAATGTGAAGTAAAATATTGACAAATATATTCTCATATAATTAATAATACTAAATGAAACTAATCAAAAAGTCAACTTTTTTTCAGCAACAAAACTTCCTACATGTTGTGCTTGCTGAGTGAATGTTAATATGGTTAATGACATTCATTTTTTGGCTTTGGATTCAATAAGATATTTAAAAAAGAACGATATTGTACTTAAACCGTTAGACATAAATTACAACACCATAAATGTAATCAAAAAAGCTCTTTTAATAATAATAATAATAATAATAGTAATCAGTTCGTAACAGTGAAAATGAATTTGGCAATGTCATTATTTATCCTATTCGTGATATTAACACAATGCTTATACGAAACGTGATATTTTCAAATGAACACAGATAATAATCCACTCAGGCTGTTAATCTGCGAATTGTTTAATCATAAATACATTGTTACACAGCGAGATCATAAGCAAGCCTTTTTTGAAATCAGTAGTAAAAACAACTTAATTTATGATCCACTCTCCGAAATTCAGTAATTTTTGGTAAAAGTTTCGGCTTTCACGGTTGATAGTAAAATTTCATACCGAACTATTTTATTTTATTTGATAATCCAAAGTAGAAAGTTTTGATTAAAAATATTTTTGGAAGTTATGTAAATATGTTTTTTCCACCTTTGTTGTCAAGTGTGAACGCCTCTAGACCTTCTAAAACTAAAGATTAGACGATAAAATCACTGCAATAAGCTAAAAACAAATTTACAAACTTTCATATTTTCTTTATCGAATAACACAAACTTGCCAGGATTATAGACAAGTTTGCGAAACAAATTGGAACCGGCTTTGTTAGGCTATAGTTTTTGAATAGTTCAAGTACTTTGTACTCATGTTGAAGACACATTTATGCAAAATAATATCTAACCCGGTAGTGTAGTTGGTAGCATGCGCGTCTAGCAATCTGAGAAATGAGGGCTTGATTTTTATAATCTAAAAATTCAGGACTGGATGCCCCTTGGGTTGACGAATTTTCTGACAAACAATTCTCGTAAAAAATAATCTGTCACAACATGTTTCTACATTACAGAAATCCATAAACTCTTACTTCGGAGCGAAGATCTTGATACTGTATATGAGGGTATATATTTGATTGATTGAACATTTAGCTGATAACCAATAATCTTGAAAGATTGTCTATCAACGTTGAAGTTCATATGATTTAAACTAGTTTACTCATTTATTATCATTATTTGATTGATTATTTTTCTCTCTTTACTACAAGAAAAAATCATGTAAGTGAAATACTATAAAATAACAACTATACATATTATTATAACCGTATCATAAGCCTCAAAAATATATCTTACGATCATATTTTTTCATCGAAATACACAATAATATTGATTTCTTTCTTTAATTTCTTCCAATTCCATGAAATAGTTATAAATATACATTTTTAAAACTGTAATATCCGACTAGTTAAATTATTATTCTTATTTCGCGATATGACAAATAAAATATTACTACCTGCCTAAATACAACATAGAAACGTTGGCATATTATAATATGGAAATATAAACACGCCGTCGTATTTTTACTACACGAAGTAGTAATAAAAAACGAATTTAATACTTAGTAAAAAATTATAGTCAAAGAAAAAACCGATAAATCGAAAAAAGTAACTACATAACATATAAAGAGCTTAAATCCTCGTTTTTTGTTTTTATTTTGTGTTTTTTCAAGTATTCAGTACACCTTCAGAGCTTTTTGTAGAGCCTTATTTCTATTTTTATAAATAACGTTTCATAAGCATATATGTTAGTCATCAAACGCTGTAAATATTACATAGCCTTGTCTATTTTAGTTTTATATACCTAAAAGCGTGGAATATAAAAGTCTTCTGATTATTTCGTTGTGCTAACAACTCAAAAAGAGTAGTATTAAGACATCGTATATATCACTATATTATTACATCGTATATATTATAACATCGTATGGCATTAGGAACCTAAGGAATACAGCTTATAGTTAATCTGTCATAGTAAATTTGTTAAGAACACTATTTTATGTCACACGTCACTCTGTTTCATGGCTGATATTTTTATAAAGAATTAAAAACAACGATATGCCAAAAAAAAAAAAATATACTTGTTACAGCATCGAACTAGCACAGTGATGTTTTGTTTCGAAAAGTGTAAGGTGAAATACGTAAAAATGAGAGATTTAAAGTACGGCTTAAAAATAATCTCAATTAATCTTACTTAAATTCAGTAATATTCTAAAAAAAATGAAGCGAAAAATTCTTGAGGGTGAATTTTAAAATATATATATAAAATAATTGTTTGCAATAACCTGCTATAAAAGTATTAAATATAATAAAAATTAATTAGATTAAGCGCTAAGCTTTGAATCACGTGCTCATATTTATTAATACCTACCCCAAAGTAAAAAAAAAATACTTTCCTCCAAACTTTCTCTTCACATAAATTTTACTTAACAAAATAAATCCTAAAACCACTATTTTTTATAAAATATAACAGCCATACTATATGTTGTTCCATAACTATTTTTTTCCAGTTTGTATACATATTGTTCAGCTGTCAGAGTCAGCTTCTTTGTTATTATACAAATTCCGGAAAATTTCGTTGAAAATAATTAATTAAATAAAAATATTTTACTAGCTATCTCAAAAGTTTTTTTCTTTCTTTGTGATAATGATTATCTTAATTAAAATTATTGAAATTCTCAGATTAATATGTGTGTATTCAGGAGTATTCTATTGATTATTTGTTATCAGTTTTCATCTGTAGATGGCAGTGTTTGAAGACAGATAATTGGTATCGCACACCTTTATGTCATTAGAAATATATTACTTACTATTATTTTCTAAAAGATTGATGTTGGTTTTTACCTGAAAAAAAAAAAAAAAAAAAAAGTAATTAGTTATATTAAAACATACTATTCTACTTTATAAAAACTTGTATTAAATAATGGCAAATTCTTTTTTTACACATTATTATGTCATATTAATTGATATCATTTTTACAAATACAAGTATTCTCCGACTTACGACGCTTTGAGTTACGACGATTTTGACGTAACAATGAAATATCGATTTTTCAAAAAAAACAAAAAAACATTTTCTCTAAAATGTTACAATAAATAACGTAACATTTCGATCACTTTTTTCAAACGTCTGAGTTCATTACTAATTCTAATCCTTTCCTCCAGTATGATGGAAACTGAGTTGATATTGCATTTAATTACGTGAGTGTATTTGTAAATATATCTAACGCAGAGTTCATACTATAAGTAACATATTTTTTCGTAATACATTTATTTTTGTTGTGAAAAAGTAACGATAAACAAGTATTTAACTAAAAAAAGATAACAAAAGAAATATTTGTGAAAGAATCGGACATAGCTTTAGAAATGTGTAAATGAGCATCAAGAATTGCAGATTTTACAATTATCAAACACAAAAAACCCGGTTAATATGCTATAGCTACAAAATATCTATATGTATATCCCGTAGAATAAAGAAAAAAGTTATTCTCCAATCGTGATAGAGTGGATATAAAATTTTTGTCAAATTTTTCTCTATTCATATTAACTTTTTATTTTTTCGTCAATTTGTTTATTGTGTATTTTGACTTAAGACTTAAGACTATTATTTGAAAAAGCAATACTTATTTGTACATACTTTTGTGCATCGTAAGGCGACGAATATATACATATTACAGTTTTGTATAAAATTCGACTTACGACCGAGATGCTAGAACGTGTCTCTGTCGTAAGACGAGGAATACCTATATTTATATTTATAAATTATTATTTCTATCAAAAATATTTTAAATTATAGAGTAAACTCTTCTCATTACAGTTATCAACCGCTACAAAAAAGAAAGTTTAATTTGAATCATTTGTTTCATAAATATCAGCACTCACTTTATATCCACCTTAATCATGTCAACATCCATAATTTCGCTGAATTTATCAGTACCCAATATTTTTTTAGGATACCAAAATTTCACCAGTTCGGAGAATATTATAATATAATACATAACCGCAACACAAACATCGAGCAAGTAGTAAACAAATATTCGAAAACATTTATTTAACGTCCATTTTTGCTTTTATTAATGTACTATTTAACATAATACATGAGAAATAGTAAAAAAGGATGAATACATTATGTAGAGCGAGATAAAAATATCAACACATTTTTTCATGGTCATGAATATTTTAATAAAAATTTCTACGCTTTTTTATATATGCATACACAAAGATACTCGTATATTCAAATATTTGGCCCATTATTTTAAATTTTAATATGCAGTTAAGGTAAAGCATTCTATTCGTACTTTAACTCTACATTACGCTCAAGTCGCTGTATCTTATCAAGGCATTCATGACATTTCGACGACATCATTTGCATATATTATAAGCAAGGAAGGGGGCGTAAAATTTACTACGCCTTGAGATGTAGAGGCCTTCAATGGAGAATAAGGGTCGAGGAGCTCATTAAAGTTTTCATTGTAGTGGGTACTTGCCAAGAAACAAGCAGAAAGTATAAATTTTGTAGCTGCACCTTTGAAATTTTATCAGGCGATTTTTACGGCGATTTTTTACTGATTTCATCATACAAAAAAGCAAAACTTAATAATTTAGATAACGGCTACTTGTTAAACTTTAATTTTAAATTCTATAAAGAATTTATTTGCAGAAATTAAGATTACATAAAATAATTATTTTTAATTCATATAAAATAAAATGTGCCAAAAGATAATTTTAAATTTTTTATCAATTACTTCTCTTTGATTAATTACTATCAATATTTTCTAGTGTTTGCATTGCAGATGCCTATTTTACAGTAACTAGTTAATTAAATTTATATTAATATAGAAAAAAAATCTTAAGATGAAAATAACATTAAGAAAACAGAACAATATTAGTTATAGTTCAATAAATATCTTCTTATCGATTTTTTTGCAAGTCAATTCGAACCAAATTTAAGCATGTGGAACTACACAGTGTGAAGATATTCACTCCAAAAACATAGATATGGATTTCCACAGTGTAAAAACGTATTTCGACAGATTATTTTTCACGAAAATTGGTTTCAGATAATAATTGCCCAACTCAATGAGCATTCGGTTCTAAATTTTGAGATTTTTAAATCCAGAAGATATAGGAATCAACGCCGTGGTCCTTGAGTGCGAGGTACGCACGCTAGCATCTACGCTACATAGGACGAGAGATATAATATATGAATATACAACAAATTTAGGGCCAATTGATCAACAACTAGCTATCATAAAAAAGGTTTTTTTCATATTTAAATTAAAGAGGACACGTTAAATGATTTGGATTCTAAGTCCTTCATTTTCAAATTTTCAAAAATCTGGTAGATGTGGAAAATGAACTTGCATTTTCCGGATACTAACTACGCATGCTAACCACTACGTTACCAGAAAGACAAATTTACTTATTTATTAATAATTTACAATTTAAACTCATTCTCACTCGAATGATGGACATCAATAGCAGCATTAATTGTATTAAACTTCGATTTTTATCTGCATATTTATGTATTTTATGAGTTGAAATTTTGGTTTAATAATATAAAAAAGAAACTTTCATTAATAATTTTACAGATAAAAATTACTTCGGTCATTATAAGAAAAAATCAACAGTCATTTTACAACTATACAAGATATAAAATCGTATATATATTTAATGAAATAATTATTTAAATAAAAAAAAAATGATAAAGCTCATTCAACTTACTGACGTCAATATGGCCATTACGTCGTAATTACTAAAACAGAACAAGTAAATTATTTTCCAATCACTTCGTTTCATGAGACGTACGTCAGAAGGTCAATGACTTTAGGTTCAATGGACTTTTACATCAAAAGCAACAACTAGATGCCAAAATAAATCAATATGTACGTAAAACTTTTGAAATAAATCTCTTCATAATTAATATGTATTAGTCGCAATAAGAATATATAATTTCGTCGACATAAAAGACCTAGACGGCGGAGAAATTTTGAAGAATACATTCATGGTTCCAATCATGTCACAAAGCCTTTTCAGAAATATTATTATATTATATAAAATCGTTAATATTTACATATTCAAATTACATGACAAAATAAGCTTTTTGCCAATTATGATATTTAAAAAAGAAATTAAATGCTTACGAGAACGATGGACAGTTTATATAAATATTTTCAATTATGAAACAATGAATTGGTTTTCAAAATACTATCTGTTATATGTATTGAGTGTACTATTGAAAAATAGACATATGCAAATACGTAAAATGATCGCTGTTAGTATTTTTCTCCGATATCATCGTCGACAGTGTATCAAAATATTATAGTAATAACAATAGTTCATTGTTTTTTGTCAAGTTTTTTTTTAAATCGTCAAACAGAAATAAATGATAGTATTTTCGTTTGTCATCTACATGTGAACCAATCTCTATTCAAATATTTATTTTATTCACTTTGTATACAACATTGTATTTTTATTTTCAACATATCTACTAATTCTACACCATGATCGACGATAACTTAAATCTATTATACTACTATTTTGAGAAAATAGCAAATATAGTTAGTATAGAGATTTTTGTAACTCAAAGTATTAATTTTAAAGCTTTGTAATCTAAACGCTTACTAATTAATTATAAGAAACTTTTTCTTAAAATATTTGCTACAAGAGTATTTAACTCATTCCACTACGATGAAAATTTAAAGAGAACATGTTGAACACGTATTTTTTCTATAAAATAACCACATAGCATGTGCAACAATGTTTTTTTTCAATATTTTTCAATTTGATATTTTCTACCAATTTGTATGATAAATGATTGTTTTATACACAAAACACTCGTTCGAAATCTTTTTTTTTTATATTTTGGTATATTAGAATAAGTTTACTTTGGAAATACTTCCTTCATACACGCATCTCAACAGTGTGAAGAAGAACTTTCTGTAAATGCAGATTTACGTTGATAGATTTGTTAACGATAATTGATTTCTATCCAATGTTTAGTTTACTGGGCATCCAATCTTGTACATTTGGATCTGTGAGAAATCTCCAACACCAAAACCCAAACTCTTATCTCTCTGTCTTGATACTTGTTTGATATTCTTTATTTTTTTATACAAATTTATAATTATTCATAATTTATACATTTTCTATAAATTTTCTACATAGCTCAATCCAGTACGCATATCTTACATGGAATACTCATGTAATAACGTCATCCCAAGTAAATTTGAGAAACTATAAAAAGGTAACTAGCACCTCTTAAAATAAATAATTTGTAGAAATATTCTGCAACGATACAACTATTGAGTTACAATACATTGCAGAACGCTCCTTTCAGCTATCGTTGGTATTGCTTTACAAAGTAATGATGACCTTCTTATACTGAAAGCTTAAAAGCTGCATGCGACGTTTGATAAGCCAGCCGTGCCCAGCACAGCCTGACAGACAAATGGGTTTACTTTAAACATAAACAAGTCGACGGGGCAATGATAAACATCGGCCATTTGTATTAGTATTATCACATCATAGATTGTAATATATTTTGTAATTGTAAATAGTATTTCATTCATATAGTTTTTATTCAAATACACAAAATAAAACGATATAATAATTGAAGCAGCCATTTTTTTGTGTGAAATCTATTTTTTTATATATAATATTAAAAAAACCGTAGTTGCAATATTGTTTTGAAAAGACTTCTTACCAACATCTTTTCAGTTTGCCTTTTATCATTTTCATAACTGAAATATTTTTCTCACACTACAAGTGCTCAAAATATGACTAAACTTTAAATTAAAAATTAAAGATCGACAATATTTGATGATGGAATTATGATCTAATTATTAACTTGCCATCTGTTTCACTTCGTGCACAGTTAGAATTTTTTTCGCGGTCCGGGATCAGTCCGTGAACCAAGGGTTGAAAACACTGATATTAGTATAATTCATATGAATAATTTAAAGTTATTATTTACAAAGATTTACTTGATTGAACAAGGATTACTGTATACTTCTTACTGTAGACCACAAATATTGTAGTTTTTAAAATGTATTGAAAAATTGCTTAATTTAATTTCTCAAATTTAAGATGTTTTATGGTATAAACGTGAGTATGTACTTATAGTAAATATGGTTGAACAGACATTGCCGAACATTTATCAAGATTTGGCTGACCATTGTTAAGCTCGAGTGCTTTTGAACGAAAGCTTTGGTAGTTTTATGAACTGAAAAGATATCGTCGAACATTTTATCCATGTTACAATATATTTCCAGATCATAAACTAAACACAACCCATTAAAATTACTCATAAAAATTTCATGTTCAAGTAATGATTGCATTATATTGTTTACTTTACGAGATTTATAGATGAACTAATTCATCAAAAATGCGCGCCAGAGCATCAATAAAAAAAGTATTTTAATAAAAAATAAGTATATAATTTTACTAAAAAAATCAATACCCTGCCACGGTAAAAAAATATACTCTATCTGAATTTTAATCGCATATTTAACGTGAAAGCTAAAAATAAAGTTTTTTTTCAGGAAATATTTTTTTTTCATTTTACACGTATCAAAACGATATTATGATAAAAACAAAAACTATCAGATCAGATTTCACAAGGCAACTGACTGATTAAATACTCATTGAAATAATTGTTTGATATAAGCAAATAAATTCAATGAGAGTTTTGCTTGAACAATAGTGCAAATAAATTTAGAGGATATTTATAACCACTTGCCGTCCCTGATTCCTTTGTATAAGGCTATGTTTGTTTACGCTGTGCAATTTAGTATGGATGTTGATATTGCTGAAGTAAAATCCAGTGGTGTGCCGTCTTGTGAATAAGAATTAAATTAATCCTGTATCACGTACGTAAAGTACGACCAACGATACCTCCGGTTTAAGCATTTAGCAGTGTGTCTCATTGTGTTTTATTGATGAATGTTGAATATTTGTTATTCTTGAACTCATTTTTTAACAACCATAAAACAATTGAATATTTAAATTACTGTCTTTAAATTCTACTAAAAGATATTTCATGTTTTCATAAATTGTCATAGATATGTTTTATTCATATTGGTCACTATTTTTTTTGCCTTTTCTGTTCAAAACTTTACATTTAATTCAAAGTTCATGCTACGCGTATAAACCAGGTATAACGTTTGTCTATCAAAATGTATTACTTATTTTAATATATTTTATATGTAAAACATCTCGAATTGGTTAAATCATCCATGTTAAACATACAGTTTTCTGGAAATATTGAACAACAGAATACTCATTATGCAACCAAATATTTATGTCAACATAATCATCAAAAAACGTTTTAATTTGTTATAATACATATAAATTTACAGAATTGTTAGAAATGAATATATAATTTCAATAAATATTAATGTATTATACTAAACATAATTTAAAAAATCACATGTAAATACAAGTAACATATAAATGCCCACAAGCAAACTTTTTGATTAAAGTTGATAATAAGTTTTTATTTTCAGTAATCTTCCGGGTATACTAGATTAAGAATTTTTTTGTTGATTTTAAGCTAGCTAAACTTTTGAAATTAACTTACTCTCTGAAAGTCAGATTTATTTAAATTTAATAAAACTAATACAAAAAAAAAAACAAAAATTAATTAATCTTTTTATATTCTAAATTATTTAAAACTGGTAAACTTCCATATGTGAGATCACTGT
>JAGVSQ010006645.1:0-16135 GCA_022683975.1 Rhyacophila evoluta | reverse complement strand
TCATGTGAGCACTTGTCATGTGCGCAGCTGTCATGCGTGCAGTTGTCTGGTTACCGTTATTTCTATATTTTATCTGTGAAGTCTATTATTGGAAAAGATTTTTTCAACATGTATTAAAACTTGCTTATAAAAATATTATTTTGGTGATAGTGCGTAATTTTTTTGAATATGAAATCCATATTTTGTATACGATGAATTTTGCAACTATTTGTTAATATAATTAATATTCAGAATGCTAAATCAAAATAATAAACTGCCAAAAATGTGGATATATGTAGGATCCTCAGGAGAATTATATTTTATAAGATAATGTGTAAATTTCAATATTACTTGCTAACATATGTTCAGTAGAGTTAAATATACTTTTAGAATTTGTTAAACGGTGTATATATTCAAGAAATCTGAAGAAATTTACAAGTCAAATTAAGAATTGTTAACAAACACTTAATTGTGCCTACATAATTTTAAAATATAAATTAATTTACTAGAAGCATTTTAATGGATAATTATATCTATTTGTCTGAATAAAAAAATACCATCAATCAATTTGAAGATTTTATTATTCGTATTCATGTATATTATTATTTATTTATATTAATATATAAATCGAAGTTTCTTGAAAATATATCTATATCTTTGATAACTTTACTCTTCTTTGAATATTTATGCAGTAAATTCGTAACAAATATTAATATCACCTGTATAGTATGTAATTTCAAGCTTCCACTTAGTAATATTTAAAACAATAAATGTAATAATTCAAAATAAATCATGTAGCTTTTTGCTAAGCAAACTTAAAAGCTGTATACAACAAAATTAATTTACTTGTCTTTAATACAATTAAAAAGAAGCTGCAAACTCATGAACCAGTCGTTAATTTGAAGTAGATAAAAACAAAGCAAGATATTTTTTCATAATCTTAGCACAAATATGTAATTAACTGTTTTCGCAATAGTGATTAGGCAGTGTTTTTTTCTCCCAAAGAAATTTATCAAAAGTTATACCAAAATTTAAATCAATTAACGCTACATATCACGCCTGAGTTCAAGATTTTTTCGCTAAATAATAATTGTATGTTAAGGTCATCTGTATGATAGATTATTCAAAATAAAATTCTTATACTTCACAATGAAATGATGTGTATCTGATTATTTAAAAAAAGTAAAGCAACTTATGTTTGTATAAAAATAATATAGACAACTACAACTATTATAATTGTTTATTTGTTTTTTGTTACATATAAAACTTTTTGTATATACAATATAACACTAATAGTTTCGTGTAAAAAAATTACAACCGATATAATATTTCCAATATGTATATCAGAATGGAATATGTATGATGAATTTTACAAATATAAATTGCGTCCAATTAGTCAAGTTTTTATTTTAATATATGTTTTGCACTAATTGTTTGAAATAAACGTAATATAAGACGTTAACATCATCATTTTGTGAAAGCAATTTTTTTTTTTAAGTGAAAAAAACATATTTTATTTGGTATATGTCGTCGTTGACAAGGAAAAACTCATTTAATGTGTGTTTTTATCAATGTCAAGGTATACTGACAATTTTATAAGTTTGTGCTCTATCTATGAAAAATGTATCACGTACGTTTCAATTTTGAATTAAATTTTTCATGATCAACAAAAGCCAAATGTTTGTTTTAAAAAGGAACTCATTTCAAGCGCAATTTTGCACTCACAAATTAAATTTTGTTGGTTGGTGCGTTTTTCTTTGAGGGTAACGATATGTGAAAATGATATATAAAGACTGTCCAGTTTCTCAAAAGCACTTTTCAGTTGTGTACTCACAAGCTAATTATAATGTAAGAGAAATGTTCGTACGGTTAGTTTTTGTGGCTCTGATGTAAACCATTTTCACTGGGTAACAATAAAACTAGGTCGTAAAGAAACGTAGTTTCGGCTGATTTTTTTCAAGAACTCAAAGCTTTAAATCACTACCCGGAGATATATAGACGAGGAACTAAATGGCTTTCCTTTTAGGGCCAATAAATCACATTTGCTATGGTATTAACGGAGGCTTCGAACCAACCCTCAGCGTTTGGATTTATAAATAAACATAATAACAGGTAAGGCGAACATGCCATTGAAAGGAATGAACAAAAAGGTGAATATCCGAAAAAGCATTGTGACTCATTTCAAACATTGCGAAAACATGTTCATAATTATTTTCGGAGAATAAAAAGAATAATAAATTCAAGATTTTTTAATATGCGTCGTACCATGCATTTAAAAACTTTATCCCACTTTTATCATTTTTTTCTTTAAAATATTATCTATATTAATATTATTATTTTTTTTAAATTGTCAATCTACTGTACTAATAGTGAATAAAGAGAGTTTCCAACTGCTATAAAATTTACGTTAAAAGGTATATGAGGTATTATTCTATCAAGAGCCATATACGAATCAAGAAAATCGTCTATTTTGTAATAGTTAACTATATTGGATAGGCAGATTTAGCTACTTAGTATTATTTAATATATTTTTATACTATTTACTAGTACATATATTCTATTAGTGAAAATTAACATTTTTTTTTAATTATTTCATCATTAGATAAACTACAATATTAATACAATCAAAAGTAGCTTAAAGAACAAGACTATTACTCTCTATTTATTTAAAATTAAAAACACCTAAAATAAAATGAAGGTTTGGTAAAACGTGGGTTTGATCATAAAATGTCTTTGCATTAAATGCAATGTGCCGTTTAATAATAAGCAAAGGTATATATGTGCTTGTTTTTCCTGTATATTTCAGCAAGATATTAAAGTGATACATGTGTTGAAAAATTAATAATGTAATTATTTACATACTGTAAAAATAGTAACCCGACAAAATATGAACTGTAATATATTTTACTAACTGAGACATTACTCGGAATAAGATTTAACGCCGCTTGTAAAAATAAGTCCGCATTATGAATGGTTCTGAATCGTCTATTGAATTTAGAAAATATACGGTACAAAAGTCGATTATATAGAATAGCATCATAAAAACAGTAAGTAAATGAACCATAAACTAGATTGTCCTAACAAAAGTTTAGAAATAGAACAACTTCCTCTAACTGTTATAAATATTTCAATACGTATAACCAAACATGAGACCCCACCGCGTCATTCTGCAGAAAATCAAATCAACTCGGACTGGCCGAGAGACATGCATACGCTAGTCTCAGCGTTTTAACAATCAACGTCTCTTGGTCCAAATAAATTGCCGATTTTGGCAGGTCGTAAATAATCCCAACACCTGTTCCGGGAACAAAATTAGACATTAAATTCTTGTACGTCTTTAAACATATCTATTATGCATTCATGTATTCAAATTATTCCGATAGGCTCGGTGACCTTTCGGAAATAAAATTAACCACCTGAAACGTAATCGCTGTGTCTTTAATGATTACGAATAGAGTAAATGTTGCAATAAGGTTTAAAAATACGAGACATCTGATGAAAAAATATTCAAAAATAAAGTTAAACATGTAAAAGTCATCCGAACTTATTAAGAATTATAGCATCCAATGAAAGGTTTAGTTTCCAAAAACATTAACATAATATATTTACCTGTATAATTACTTGTAGTTTCACTATAAATATATTTTGAAAGCACTCTCACCACATAAATCATTTCACAAGCTTCGAATCAAAACGATGTATCAGTGTCGTTTTAAATTATCTTATAATTTGATATACAAAGAATATTTCTTAATCGTAGAATATACTATAAACGGTGATAGACAATGATTTTATAGATATTAAAGAAAAAGTTTTTTTTAAATTCCTAAAAGCTTGATTTACGTAGTTATATCCATTTAACAGTAGGCAGATCATTTATTTTTAATTAATTATACTTAAAATTTACATACGTATGCGCTTATACCATATTCACAATCATTTATTCTTTTAATAATTGTTAGCAATATACGAAACCAATCAAGCAAATCAAAAGAGTATTTTTAATGAAAGTACCTGATCAATAATATGATATTTTTTGGTTTTTGATTATTAATTTATTTTTATATCCAAATTGATTTAATTAGCGTGATAAAATATCAAGTATAAAGTTTTTTGTGTTTATAAATATATGTAGAACAAATCATCATGAAGGGTTTTGTCGTGTCTGTGAAATTGATATAGATTACAAAGAAAAGGCTTCCCTGTTTCCTCGTATTCAATACACGATCGGAAAAGTGTTTCTCTCACCTGCTCTTACATATTCAATCACACAACCTCTTCTCATCGCCCGATATTATTTATTGACATTAAACATGCGAACCTTCCGCTGCTTCGTCCGTGCGCAGTTAATAAGCCCATTTTAATTTGTTCCTCGTTGCTTTTCTACTCGATCCGACTCAAGTTTGCATCATGCTTTTGTGAACCGCGCAAAATAATTATTGATCTCTACCAAACAGTTCCTGGGTATTTACAAACCTACAAGGTAACAATCTCCAAACCAAAATACAGCAACTCAAAAATTTGCAATTCCACAAAAATAATTTATAAATCATTTGCCAGAGCTTTCGATTTCATAATCAATATGCATGTGTATATGAAAGATTTTGAAATGGAAATATTTTTGCATTTTATAAACATCGACATCTAGATTAACGTGCGTTGTAATTCCATAAAATCAATTAATTTTAGTAGAGTTAGCAGTTTTCTTTTAAGAAGATTTGGCATTATAAAAAACTATAAAGCATACTTATATTCATAAAATAAGAAACCATCTGTTTTTGTTTATTGTGCAACAAAAAAAAGATAGTCGAAAAAATATATCGTAAAAAAGCTAATTTTAATATTATCTTGTCGTGAATTAAAGACATTACAGAATAATTTAAAATCAAATATTATACATTAGTAATTAGAAATCCCCATTAAACTATCGACTAATAAAAAGGATATTCACCTGAAATTCGCTGAAAAAAGCTGTTTAGATTTGTTAATTGGCTATGTATTATTGAAATATGTCTAGTGAATGAGTTGCATTATGTGTCATTTATATTTAAACACGCGAGTGCCTATTGCAACAGTCATTATGTGAACGTTCTTACCGTTTGGTTGGTCAACAACTATGAAAGTGTTTTCTGCGTGGGCGGACTAAAAGCTTCGGTGAGTATTTAAGAAATAAATCCTCGAAACAAAAATGAACTGTCACAATACGGGGATCAGCGTACAATACAAAATCTCTGTCACTAATCCGCTAAGTGCTCATACGTGAATGCCTTCTGTTATTGGTTGAAACATTACAGGTAAGTCTCGGACACTCCGGTTATGCGTGCTTGGCCTTATCAACACTCACCATCTTCTAAGAGAGGATAATGCGTGCCCGTAACAAGACGTTGGCTTAAAATAAAACTCTAAATTCGACTAGAGGAACATATCCCACTCAACAATATATTTTATTTGATTAGGCATAACAAATTAACACTACCGGTACAAGTTCAATGATATATTTTACAATAAATACAACACTGGCCGTGCAAATATAATATTATGTGTTACACTAAATTATCATTCTACATGTCAATATTAAAACATTTTTGCATAAATATTTAAAGATTAAAATTGACTCGTAATGTGCTTGATAGTTATTTTTGTTTTGATATTATTACGTAGCTTGTTATTCAAATGAGGCAATACAAAGTTTTTATATTTATACTTTTGGCCATAAAAGTATATATTAGTAACTTCAATTCGGTATAATTAACTATTAAAGCATTGTTAAATATGGTTAATTTAAATTAGTAAATGCTAGTTTAATCGATAATAATTAAGACAGTGGGATTATTTTAATTAATTCTGCGAGGTTTTTCAATCCCTGCCAAACTAATAATAATATCAGAGCCCTTCAAAGGACACCGAGTGGTTCAGGGTGACGTTACTCGGCCGAAATAGCGCCGTAAGGGAAGTCATCGTCTCCTGCGAACGTCGGCAAGAACGCCGCAATCCAAGAACGAGAGGGAACAACAAACTTGTATTTCAACATTCCGTTTGGACTTAGGTTAGACTCGATACAAACTGCCGTCAGTCAAAATGGATACGGGTACCACAGCATATACTGCGTTCGCTGGAATTGTACAAAAATATGGCTTATAGTAATTGATTAATTTCGAACATAAATGCGATACTAATAAAAGAAATATGCTGGTACGCATTGTTTATTATTTTAAAAAAAACAATTATTTTTTAAATTATGTATAGATGAAACTTTATATTTGAAACCACTGGTCAAGTTAAAATATTTTATAATAAAATAAAACAGTTGAATTGTGTTTCTATCTTCAAATGGTTATCAAAATGACATACGTAAAGATATAATATTTAATTTTATTGGAACACATATCTCATTAAAATAGTAATATTTCTTATCCGGCCAATTGTTGATTATAAATCTTCAAGTTATGGAATATCAAAATATATGCATGATTTAAAACCTTTTTATTGTATGCATGATTTATGTATATATAGTTTGGAGATCAAATGCGAAACCCAGGTCTCGAACAATGACCCAAATATTAAGATGCAGTAAGTCGACAGTAATAATTAAAAAAAAAAAAAGTTGAATTTGAACAATTTGTCCGGCTTTATTTTTTGCAATTATTAAGTTGATACATTTGAGCTATGTGGATTGAAGACGGTAAAACTTTGTTGCTAATGGTGATCCATGTAAAAGTTTACTCAATCGAAATGTTCATATAAAAAAATGATTAACAATTCAGCACAGAATTGAAATAATCAGGTTATCAACAAATTGTACGAAATCTTTCTTATATAATGTATAATTTTATAGGCCATGTTTTGATTTGTCTATAGGTATTGTGAATGCTTATACCAAACGACAAGTTTTAACGTAGTTACAATTGTCATTATTTAAGTCTATAAGCCAGTCAATTAAATTCTTGAATACGTATCATTCAGAAATATATTATATATAATATATTACTTGATAATTTCCATGTTGTAAATATTGTATTTAGAAACTAACTATGTATTTGATTATTGCTCTAGCTCTAGCAGACAACATTATAGTTTCTTAGCTTTTTATATACCATGTTTGCTCCTAAAGTAGAGCATATGGACCTGCACAGTGTGAAGATATCTAGTCTAAAATAAGCGTATATGGATCTCCGCAATGTGAAGACGTCTTGACAGATTATTTTTTACGAGAATTGTTTCACGATTATATTTTACGAGAACTTATGATTCCCGATACGTATTATTAAAAGCGATATTGCATAGAATTAAATTTAATACATAATTTTACGGGGTTTCCCAAACTATGTTCCGCTGAACCTGAACAGGTGTTCCGCGACAATTTGGAAAGGTTTTATACAGTGCAACACATTTAAAGATCGTCTAATTCATATTGAAAGGCGAGTGATGATCAATCTCCACTGAAATTTATGACGTCAAATATTTATGTGCAGGCGGACGGCCATCTTTTCTCACACCGTGCGCACTAAAGATATGGAGTGTATTAATTTTACCTGAGCGGCTGACAAGTCATGTAATTTTAACGACAGTTGCCAAGATTGACAGAACGATTAGCCGCACTAATAAATATTGTTCATAAATCTGATAAAAATTATTGTAAATTTTTACTGGTAGAAATTACCCAATCTAAAAAATAAGGCAAGTATTCCGGTAAAATTTCCAGGTTTGCGAAGGGTTCCATTGCATAAAAAGCTTGGGAAACCCTGTAATATTTCATATCACTTAAAGATATCATGTATTGCAAATGATGCAGTTAAATAAAAAATACAGTAATAGCTTAGCATCATTGGTTAACGTATTCGCATAAAATAAGAAAATTAATATTCCCAAAAATCATTGCAAATTCTTAACATATGTTTGTCGTGATATTAAATACAGATTGAAATCTTAATATTAAAAAAATACTTCTTCTGCATATTCTCTATCGTTTCATTTGGTTGAAATTACCACTATTATATTGCGTGAACAATTTTTTTGTATGGTCATTCATTTTACTCCTTGAAGACGGTCGTTACTGCACATTTAAATTAAAATGTACTTGTATTAGACCTTACAAAAATTGACATTATGCGAATGAATAATGTTCAAGATAATATCTCAAATAGTTTTACAACAGCCATGCATTATGTGAGTACATAATGACGCGTTGCAAATTTTTTTAAAACACATTAAATGACAGTAAAACAGTGAATTATCATTTTTTAATAAATTTTAATAACCGTCACTACCCAGATATTAAAGTTTTTTTTTTTACAATACACATTGTGAAAGTTACGATAAGTGTATGGATCATTTAGTCGTCGACAAGAATTCTGTGATTTTATAAAAATTCCCATTTAATATTGTAAATCTGGATGTGAGATGTAAGAAGATCCCTGGTAAGCTTAGTTGGTAGCGTGCGCGCCTAGCAATCTTGGGAATGCGGGTTTGATTTCCCATCTGATTGGATTTTAGAAATCTGAAAATGCAGAACTGGATGCCCATTGGGTTGAGTAATTGTCTGACAGACAATTTTCGTGAAAAATAATCTGTGAAGCCGTCTTCACATTGCGGAGATCCATATACTCCACTTCGGAGTAGATTTCTTCACACTGTGTGGATCCATATTCTCCACTTTGGGAGCAAACATGATATGTAAAAAAAAAAGATGTAAGACAAATAATTTGGTAAAAGTAATTTCTGGTGTTATAAATTAGTTTACAATACTTTATGTTATAAAATACATAAACTGAGTGATTAAATTAGTTATAATAAAGATAATGATCCGAAAATGCAGGACTAGATGCCCATTAGGTTGAGTAATTGTCTGACGGACAATTTTCGTGAAAAATAATCTGTGAAACCGTCTTCACATTACGGAGATCCATATACTCCTCTTTCAGAGTGGACTTCTTCACACTGTGTAGATCCATATGCTGCATGTTGGGAGCGAACATGGTTTAAAAAAAATATAACTTACAGAAAAAAAATCATTAAATACGTCTTCATACAAATTAGAAATTTGACACTACTTGAATATTTTAATACAATGATTTTAGAGCATTATTTTGATAGTGGCTATTATCGATGGTGTATGATTGATAGTAGTCATATTCGATAAAATTACTTTGATAATACTTGTTCAAAATAAATAAATATTTTTGAAACTACACTTGCCATCGATCAATTGGTTTTTTTTTTTTTTTGTAAAAGTACTATAAAGGTTGTTTTAATGCGTATGCTGATTAGAATACACAATTGATATTTCTGAATGTAATGTGTTAATATTACTTACGTCTCGAAACGAATACAGGTGTCAGAACGTGGAACGAGAGCCAGCCCGGTTGGTATATAAAACATCATCTCCGTGCAAAATTCATATTTCGCCCGCAACTATTTAAACTCGTTTTCGCTCCTCCGTCTGCCAATACAAGTAAAAACACACCGAACGAGCCGCCACGCCACGCCGGCGAGGCTGCGCACGCAACGGACCCAACCGACAAACATTTCGTATCAATTTCTCAAAGATATCGCATTTTAAAATAGATGTTATCTCAATATTTGCCACTATTAATGTCGCAGTGTACGTTATAACTTGAAATTAAATGTCACATACTAGATAAACTTCATTCGAAAATAACCATCAATCACATTTTATATTTTAAACCAGCAGATTCAATTCACAATTTAACCATTTGCAGTAAAGCCAAAACTTTGCATCCACAAATATCTGATGTCAGCCTATTCATCGCTATTGTCTTCACAATATTGTAGCTTTAATTTTGATCATACTATTTCATAGAAGTCATCAAAAGATAACGAAACAGAATACTTTGGCATATAATATTTGTGTAGATATTCATAGATAAATAATCAGATGTAAATATGATTACTATAAGTAAAATATTTAAATATCGATACAAACTACAGTCAACTTAAGGCATAATACATTAAGTATGTAAATACTTAACAGCCAAGTCTCAAAAACTATGCTGAAAAAAAAAATATTTTATGTTGCATATTGCCTATATATAGGAAAAAGGACCAAACCCTTAATTTTTAAAATACCTTTTATTCGACGAGTACAATTTACAAAACTTCATGCACGTTCTATACAATTGATGTTAGTTTTAAATGCTAAATTTGTATCAAGTTTCAAAAAAAACATGACCTGTTAATGTTTTCACGATCAGAAAAGAGAACTTCCACCTCATTAATGTTATTGGTTTTTTCTTAAATAACTCATTAAATTTATATCAGATGCAGTAATATGAAATGCCAGTTTTAGTCTTCTTGTTACACTGTTTGTTCTTTCGTTATATCTATAAGTCATTGGTAGGCACCAATCACGGAAACTATGAGAAGAAGAAGAGGTGTGGAGAGTAATCACTGTACCACATTCAGCCACAAATCAAAATAGACATTTACAATATTTATAAGTCAGAAGTAAACACATTCAATTTATATATGAAATACCACAAATGCCCAAAGGGAAGATGAGATGTAGGGTGACATATATATTATGCACTGACCACCGCTATCTTCATACTAGCGACAGCCATGAGAAATCGACGAAATTATTTAAGCATCGTATTTCATTCCACGCACTGAGAGCATCATGCATCTAAATCAAGATTAAATAATCGTTTCTTGGAACAACTTTGATAATACGATACAACAGTGAAGAAAAAAGATAATATGTAACACATAAAGATGATTACGACAATTCATTAGCCACTGATCTTGTAATCCTTACACGTTTTAGACAGGCATAAGAAATACAGCAAAGGGCTTACTCTTCGCCTGTAACTGTTATTCAAACAGTGACAATAATGACACGATAAGACATTTGTTTTATTATATACATTCAACACAATATCTATTTTATCTTATATGGCCACTTCTTAGGTAATTTTTATTATTATAATAAAAATACAGTACGTTACATCAGTACATGTTTACATATTTCTTAAATTGTCACACATATATATATATATAGTACTTTAATGAATACCAAACCTAGAATATCCCATGCATTTAAATATAGCTACTTTTGATAAAACAAATATTGTCAAATGCATAGTACATATTTTTTTTATAAATAATATATACATACATGATTTGTCAAAGCACTTATGTGAAAAAGTATTATGTTCGACTTATCAATCAATTTTTTTTATGAAAGAAATACGAATGATTTCGTTATAGAATTAATGAATAAAGACTAACTATAAGCTTTTTCAGGATTTAATGAATAGTTACACCTGGCTTATTTATTTAAAATGTGTGGTATTTTTGATATCATAGTGATACATATTATTTTTCTTATGACTAATATATCTTTACTGTGAGAATGTAATTTAATCAATATTATTGTATTTTTTTAATTCTAAAAAATAAAAACTTGTGATTAGTACAACGACCGATGCTTTGACAATATTTGTCACACTAGCTGGGTTAAATTAGGATCTAAAAAAATTATAGACTTCTAAAAAATATTCGAATTCGTTAGAAAGTTTTGTCTACTTTTCTTGGTAAAATGATATATAGGCTTTTTGTGTTGACTAGACTTCATAAATTTAACAAAAAATAATTTGGTCAACATCTAAAGAACATACATCAAAAACTCCGCATCATAATTATCAACGAACATGGTTTTTAGATAAAAATCATTTCACATTTGAAATCAGTGTATCAAATCAACTCTCGCGTCCAACTTTGATAAATGGATAACTCACAATATCTGCTGAGCTCAAGTTCTCGGAAATAATCCGAAACTGTTGTATCATATTAAATAAATTTATAACCAAAAACGTTTATATTATTACAAATGTCATCCAATATGCATCTCTAAAGCATAAAATCAGGAAAATATAAAATTATAACAATGGATATTAACGGATAAAATTGATTTACTAACTCAATCATAAATGTAAAGAAATAGCGTTATTTCGTTTTCATACACTATAAGAAATAAAATAGATTGATATAAATTCTGTGGGGTTTTCAACTTGAAGGTTAATAATTATTACCCACAATAAAATAAAAGGTATATATTAACATATTAATGATTTCTATACACAATATAAATAAAAATTAAGCTCACACAGCTTTGAAAAAATCGTACGACAAACTCAACTACAAAAGTTCGACGCCTAGTTATCAATTAAAAAAGTATTTCATTCGACATTGTTTGAAATGAATATATTGGAAAATATGTGCTCTGTTTTCACATCTTTCAAATTGATAATTTATAGAAATCACAATCTGTTTCATCATTTGTTAAAATTCAGCTTAATACATGCAATCGCAATGATGCCTTAATAGTATTGGTTTGTAAATTGTCTCTTCCGTAATCAATATCTATTAAAATTTATATTTTAAACTGAAAATATCAAACTATTTTTTATTATAATTAAGATTTATTAACATTTTCGATTCAATACAGAAGTTATCAATATGTGGCGATGTTCACAAAATTAATCTCTTAATAGACTTCAGAAGCCAGCTTAATTTGACGGGTGTGGAGTCTAAAGCCTCAGACACACCAATAGATCGTTGGCTTTTTTTATTTATCGTGATCACGTTTTACCTACTCACATAAAAACCAAAGCCTGCCCATAACAAACAATGCAACCATTGTGCGTAAACACCGTTCCGATAATTATGAGTAATGATAAAGCTTTTTAGAGGCTGGAAAGCGATAAAATACGACATAGAAAAGCTTTCTGCCAACAATTCTTCACCAATTAAAAATATTTAATACTATTCGATAATTTTACATTTAACTTAAGACAATGTTTAATGAATTAATAAAACTCATAAATGGATTCCTAATTTAAATATATGCATATGCACGTTATACGTCACATGTATTTGTCTTCAAGTATTAAACCGTGTGACTTTGTCTTAAGTATTATATGATATTGTTTATATAAACTAAACATTTATTTGTTACGTTCTAACTATAACCTAATCAAGCATCATTTGGAGTATTCAAATCTAATATAATATAAAGTATTTATTTTAACTCCCCATATTGTTGCAATTTTTATTGTAATTATAAGTACGCGTATCTTGTTAATTTTTAATCGTATTACGTAAATATATAGACATTTTTTTAATATCAGTCATCTCTAGACTTACGTTAAAAAAATGTCAGATAATATAATCATGACATACTTGATAGTAAAAACTGTCTTGTGATCTTCTAAAAATATTTTTTTTTAAACATTAAAGATGAGTTGTCTGTAAATCGATAAAATAATCGAATGTTCAGGGTAAGAAGATATCTATTGTTAAATTCGAGGACAAACGGTGACTGACTGAGTGACGGCTAGTGCTTCGTAAAAGATCATTCATTTTTGTTAGCCTTGATAAAATACATTGTTATATTCAACACATCCGACAAAACTATAAAATGCTATAAGTATTGGTTTAAAGTTACTCACATTTTAGCATTATTGTCTGTTGAACATATTAAATTACGCTTTCATTGTATTTATTAAGCATACACAAATATTTTTTTAATCAAATTAAAAAAAAAATACTGAGACTTAAGATCTACACTAGATAATAAATAAAAAGCTTTACTTTTATCTTCTTCCACGCACAAATTTCCATCCGTATAATAATTAATCCATGACTTATAATATTTGTTCCCATCATTAAAATTTTATTATCAATCATAAGCTTTATCTTTTTGATAGATAGTTGATTAAATTTTACACTTAAAATGAAGCGTGATATAAAAGTTTCGTTCTATAACGAATAAACGAAAATATTTAGTTAACATATATAAAAACTTTTATGTGTAACTGTGTACAATGGGCCACTCGTTACAGAAAATTGATATTTTTTGTGCATATTTAATTTATCGACGGATATTTAAGTTAGCTAAGGACGATATATTTTTTCTAATAGTTTAACAATGCACTTTGAGTTTCATAAGCGGTTAAACAAGCAGCTTCTTTCTGTTTGTTAAAAATAAAAACGTATAATTAACACAATCTGCTAACAAACCTTTTTTTAATATTTAGAAAAAAAAAAATTTCCACTGAGGAGGCATTTTGAATCCTTCATCCAAACGTAGATAATAATTACTTGTAATAATATACATTGAAAAGAAATATTTTAAACAAGAAATTATAGCATGCATTTATAAAACAATCCACCTTTTTATAGTACATCCCAAAAAAACATAACGTTTCATTTATGACAACTATCAATTAAAGTATTTTGATAAAATGCCTTGCCGCTTAGAGAGAGATCGGAAAGCTATTGTGAGACCGTTTTCTCATAGACAGCTGAAGGTATATCTAATGTTAAGTCTTGATCGCCGCTGGCTAGAATGCATCACATGCACGATATCTTATGACCGCATTATCATTAGCCCACGCGTAGAAAACTTAGATTTTTATTAAGTCAGGAGCTAATCGTTCTGGGATGTGATATAAAAACCATCGTAGTGCTTACTATCCAAATCACAAAAAAATTCAGATTTAATTGTTGGAACGCTGAACCAAAACATGGATGGGTAGATGAGAAATATCCAAACGATTGCTATCGTAAAGCATAAGTACGAAGAGAAAATATATGAGACCAAAATATCACCACAGAATTATCAACACTTCGCTCATAATAGCGACAATAACGCAAAGTCAAGACACAAACCTGTAGAATTGTGTTGTATTTCGTTATTTATAATATTAACTATCTTTTAACATGGAAAATATATGTATATTTTTATAAATATACCTTGATTATTAAAAATTTTAATATATGAATGAAACTAAAGATAAAATCAATTTTTTTTTTCTTTTTGAGTAATTTACAGGAAGTATTATAAGAATGCTAATTAAATATACACAAGTAAACATATATAAGATAATACAAAATTATATTTAAAAGCATAATGCGAAATTAATTCCTAAATTAATAAGACTGAATGTTTGTCAGAGGTAACGAGAAAAAAATATACGGAATTTTTCAACAACTTTTCTGCACCATAAAAACTTTTATAAAATCGTTGAAATATATTTTTGTAGATATTCATTACTTCATCCAATTTACTTGCTTCGTTCAATTCCGATGATACAACTTCCCTTGCAATAGGTAAGTAACTACAACTCGAAGATTTCAATCAATTTCGAATCATTCATCTTTTAATCTGACAAGTTGTTTTGGCTCGCAACGAGTCTTATCTCGGCTCCATGGTCTGTGAGTTTTGCCTTGTGGAGGCTTAATGATAAACCCTTATTCACATTGAAGTGAGTGCAACGCAGAGGGCACTCGAGACCACTTCAGTCCACTCTACTCTGCCTGCTAACGAACCAAGAACGTACCGCCATTCTGACATATTTTCTTATTAAAAGCTTTTACCTGGGTATGTATATTATACATGAGAAGTTAATATGCGATCACGAACCGAATTTATTATTGCTCATACCGTTAACAGTTATCAAAGAGGCATTTTATATCTATCTAAAATACGCTGATATTTGAGATCATGGCAAACAAAAAACACAACAAAAAACGTAACCGCCTCTGACTCCATTTCCACCACATTGGATTTTTTTGCTATATAAATTACTAACGTTGAATTTGACAACCATGCAATGTATTATTGACCATTTCATTCAAAATTAAACAATGCTTTAATTTTAATGTAATAAAAGCTTATATTTGTGTATCTCTCGATATTGGATTTAAGTGCTGTATAATTGTTAATTAAAACACGTGGAATATTAATCCCCAAAGGATTTAATATATTTTTTATACCATGTCCGCCCCCATAGTAGAATATATGGATCCACACAGTGTGAAGATATCCACTACGAAAGAAGAGTATATGGATCTCCGCAATATGAACACGTCTTGACGGATTATTTTTCACGAGAATTGTTTGTCATGCAATTGCTTAACCTTATGAGCATCTAGTTTTGCAAATTTTAGAATTTTTTAAATCCGAGAGACGTAGAAATTAAACTCGCGTTCTCCAGATTGCTAAATGTGCACACCAATCTCTACGCCACCGGAAAAAAACACGGTGAGACTTAATAATCTGTTGGTAAGAAAATAAATTTAATTGTTAAAGATATGTACCTGATATTTATATTATAAATCAATTTACAAAAAC